>JAKELH010000392.1:0-71784 GCA_021525015.1 Lactarius pseudohatsudake
GTACAATGAGATGTCGGAGGAAGAAGACAAAAAAATGGCGGAAAGTTGGAAAGCGGACGCTGATGGGATCCTTGTATTTGTGAGTTCATATATTACTCTCAGGCCTAGAAATGCCGCTTCAATTTGGTTTTAGACCGGTCTATTCTCTGCTGCAGTCGCGGCATTGGTTGCGGTTTCAATACAGGACCTTCGGCCAAGCTCGCAGGATACCTCTGCATTCTACCTTCGAAATATCTATCAGCTCCTTGCTGACCCCAATAGAACGAACTTCTCAATTCCTCCCGCGCTGGCCAACCCACCTCCGTTTTCTCCCCCCAGTTATGCTGTCTGGGTGAATTCACTCTGGTTCTTGAGTTTGGCTATCAGCCTTTCGTGCGGACTACTGGCTACCCTGCTGCAACAGTGGGCGCGTCGATACATTAAGATCACACAGACACGGTACGGCCCACACAAGCGGGCGCGAATTCGGGCATTCTTCGCTGAGGGTGTCGAGAAGCTGCACCTGCCCTGGGCGGTTGAGGCTTTACCGACCCTGTTACACCTTTCCCTCTTCATTTTCTTTGCCGGGCTTGTCATATTCCTATTCAACGTCCATTACACCGTCTTCGCCGCCGTTGTTTGGTGGATTGGGTTTTGCACAGCCATATATGGATGCGTCACGCTCATGCCAATATTTCGGCACGATAGCCCCTACTATGCCCCGCTTTCGTCACCCGCCTGGCTCCTCATCAACAGCGCAGTTTTTGCAGTCGTTCAGAGTCTCAGGTGGTTCGACGACCTTGTTGACTGTCTTGACTTCACACTACGCGATCGCGTAATCGACCTGGGAAGACTATCTCTCAGTCGCGCTGTAGAGGGTATGGGGAAGACAGCCGAAAAAACTGCTCTGGAAATCTCATCCAAGATCGATGCCCGTGCGCTCAAGTGGACATTCGACTCTTTAGACGAAGATAACGAACTGGAGCGTTTCTTCGCGGGCATTCCTGGATTCTGTATTTCGAACGCGGTCTCCAATCCCCGGGCGCTCTTTATACGACCAAATAGGAGGGGGTTATCCGAAGCTTTGATCGGACTGATACAGCGTACTTTGGCCTCCAACTTGATCAGCCAGTCAGGTAGACGACGCCGGACCCGAATCTGTACCGACGCGATGCACACGGCGGCCCTTCGCATCGATCCATCTATCTGCCAGAGGATTTTCGACGGAGAGTGGGACGGACTTCTGAAGTTCGTCGAGTTCGGGCACTTTATCAGGAGGGATCATTACAATGACCCGTACCAGGCCTACTATTCGACTTGCATGGTTGCCGCCGTTATTGCAAGGGTCAAAAAACGTGATGACCGTTGGTCCGAACTCGCTATTGGCCATCTTGGTGTATCAGCACCTATCTTCCAGAACTATCTTGCCCATGGGGATAGTGCATTGCTCGCCAATCTCAATCACCTCCTTTGGCACATTATTCGCGTCCATTTCAAACACATTAACCTCAAAGATATTGACACCTTGCGGAAGACCCTTGAATTCGTTTCCAAATTTAACATTCGAAATACTCTTCCCGTCTTACAGTGCGGATTCTGCGACATATGGAACGAGATTGTTGTCCAGGCACGGAACGCCACAGATTTTACCTCACGCTCTCTTCTTATCCTAATTCTCAAGAGTCTGCGCAAGGCTTACCTCGCTTTGCATGGGGGCACCGATTCCGCTCCGAGGGCATTCGCTGCCTCTGCTGATGTCGTTGTTCTTTTGGCATCTTCTTTCCCGCTCTGCTGGATCCCCGACCACCGCCCGCATCACGCGTCATATGCTCAAGCTCAAGACGCAGATACCGAGGTGACAGATCTCACTTTTCCTCCCGTGCAACAGGACATTGTCTCTCCATGGTCAACGTCACCACCATCACCAACTGACGATATCGCCATCGTAGGTCCTTCATGGCTGTATCGAGACCCCGAGCAGCTGGGAAATCAACCTTCGCATCCTCCGCATAGTGGGTCGACTGGAAGGATCTAATTCTGACTTGCTAGATTGGTGTTTTAAGCGTGGAGGCGGTGGCAGGCAATTCTGAGCGCGACAGGTGTGAGGTCGACAGGTACGCCGCGTGCGCAACGTCGCCAAACCGCCGCCGCTTGGCGCGCTCGTTCATCACACCGGCTCGGCCACGGTCCCCAATTCCGAAGGTTGCGTTTGTATCGTTGCTATCCGCACGTGTATTGTGTCTTACCTGTGTCTTGTGGTTTGTCTACCATGTATATAACCTCAGTCCTCGTATTCTCACTTCGAAGTGCTGCTCGTCCGCACTAAGTCCGTTTCGCGAGAGTAGATTCCCTTCTAGTGTCTATTGCAGAGTACCGGTTACACTCCGCCTCGCCCACGCCCCTACTCTCCTGCGCCCACATTTCACACCTCTCATGTCTACACCTTCCCCTTGGGACAAAAAAATCGCACATCACATCCACAGGGTTTTCGGGTTTGTGGTCACTATGTTGTGGCTGGGATGAGGCTCGCAGGGGACCGTCGTCTCAGAATCACTATGCGACGAATACAGTCAGACAGTGTGTGGCACAGAAGCACGATTTCAAGTTCTGGTATTCAGTGGTACAAGGACACGATTGCTATCAACTATTCAGGTCTGCCGGAATTATACTTTCGAGACTTTGTCGTACAAGGTGAGAATATTACTGGCCAACTTGATGATTCCTCGCGATTGATTCCCCCGGCTAGACGATACCTTTGATGCCGAGCTCCTCCGCAATGATCGCGGCGGCCTTCTCCCCGATGACGAGCGCGGTCCCGTACGTGTTCGCGCTGACATTGCTCGGCGGGATGGACAGGTCGGCAACTTTAAGCCCGTGCACGCCGTACACGTTCAGCCTCGCATCGACGACGCCGCCCTGCTCTCGAGGCTTCATCGCGCACGTGCCGAGCTAATGCGCAAAGGCAAAGGCAAGGTACACATAAAACGCACGCCGTCAACAACGCCCCTCACTCATTAGGGGAGAGAAGGGCTCACAGAGTGATAGGCCGTGCCAACTGCCCCAGCAAAAAAAAAATGAATACAAGTGAGCGAGTAATGAAGAGGTAGGGTTTACGCACCGTTCGCCCGAGCGAACGCCTCTAGCACACGCTCGTCCTCCTCTGAATATATGATGCGTGGCGCATCGAATGGGATGGGACCCTCGGCATGCGCGATGATGGACGCGGGACCGCCCGGAGTGAACGGGGGGTGCAGCACGGGCGGCTCACCACGGAAGTGCGGCATGCGACGGGCGATCTCGCGCGCGAACTTGTACCCCCACGTCAGGGGCTTCACGTCTGCCTTCCTGGTAAACAAAATACAGTGTGAGGGTTGGATGAGGGCGCTGGGGGGGAGACGGACGACTCGAAGAAGCCGGGGACAAAGTCTACGGGCGCAGAAACGTTGTCGGCGTGCATGATGTGCACGTGTCCGCGCGCGAGGGGGTATTCCTGTGCGTTGGGGTATCATGAGTGTTGCGCGTGCGGCAACCGGGGGGGGGGTTATGCTCACAGTGTATATAGCCAAGGTGAAGTATTTGCGCGGGGGTACTGCTGTAAGATTCTCGAAAAGTCTGGACGAAACAAAGGTGATGAGTGTCTTGACAACCCAGTGGCAATTGTCGGAGCGCGAACCCCGAGAACATCCCAATCCTTAGGATAGGCTTGTCTGGCGCATTGGCAAAGTGGGAGTCCCAATACTCCTGGAACTCAGGGCCAAGCTCCACCACCTCGGACGGCTTCGGGCGCCACTTGATCCCCGCGTCGAGTGGGCTAGTCGGATGGGGATTGAGTACCAAGGAATCGGAAGACAAATATTTAACTTGGCGCACCCTTGCGTTGAGATTTCCTTCTTGGTCTTTCCAAATTCGGCGACCGCAGCTGCGATTCATAGTCAGTCATGAAGCACGGGCAGCTACGCCTCTCAAAGCCGGAGGAAGGACAGCCAGAGGCACACCATCGATTCCTCCTTCCACATTGCGGAGTATCGCATCCAACGACTGCGCCTCGTCTGCAGCAAAGTACTTATGGTCGAAGTTGTTGTGGTCTGCACGTGCATACCTAAACGTCAGAAACTGAACGTCTGAAATGGCCGTTGCAAGGGAAAACCTTGGTAATTCTCGCCAACCCCAGGCAAGTCGACGCGCTGCTTCACCCCGACACGCTCGAGCACATCCTTGGCGCCGATCCCTGAACGCTCCAGAATAGCAGGAGAACCAAATGCACCCGCTGAGACGAGGACCAGCTTCGTTCCTCGCACAGTGCGCGTGTCCCCCGGGCCATCTGGATGAAACAGCGGGTTGAGAGTATATGCGACGCCTGTCGCGTGATTCTCACTACGTGCATATAGTCAGAGAGGCAAGATAAACATGTAAAAGAAATGAAAACGCACTCGTCGAATGTGATGTGCTTCACATGAACTCCCGTCAAGAAGTGTAGGTTCGGCCTGGTGTCCTTGAGCGGGTAGATCATGTTGTGCGGAACATCCGAGCGAGTGCCTGTCTCGTCGTTAATCCATCTGCTCTCGTGAAAAAAAAAAGTCAGTGCTCTCTGAGCTGGGGAGGCGTATGCCAGTGCAAGGTATCATGTACGCACTTGGGCCACCTCTACCGCAAGTGCGCTATTTAGCCATCGATCAAGCTGCACAGTCATATAACAGGCCCTCACCGCGTACACGTTGATCGTTTCCAAATCATTCAGGTCCGCGTCGTCTGGCTTCTGCGCACGATCGGGGTCGAGTGTGCGCGCAACTTGAAGGAACTGCTCAGCAAGGTCCGTAACAAATCCACTCAGTGAGACTGCGAGTGGACCGTCTGTGCCGTGGGTCGGCCCCCCACCAGGAACCTGGTACGTCTCGATCTACAATCTCTCAAGTCCTGTCCCAGCGCAGCACTATCTTACGCACCTTTTTCAGGAACGGGATGAGGTCCTTTGAGCCCCACCCGGGATTCCGGTACACCGTTTCCCAGTCGTCATAGTCAGAGGCAGACGGGCGCACGTATGCCATGACTATCAAAGATTAAAACAGTGGGACCCACGTCACGGTGGGTCGAGATAAATCAGACAACCGGTAATTTTATACGAATGAGAAGAGGCACGAGACGCACAGTTGACGCTGCCCCCACCACCGAGACACTGTCCACACGCCACGGTGGTGGTGCGGCCGCCAAGTGCCGCACTCGGCTGGGAAATGTGCGCACGCACGGTGCGTGAACCAGGTGCGATGTGGCTTAAGCACCTCAAGGATTGGGTGTGCGCAGGGTCGTTGTACGTCGTGGGACCTGCCTCGAGTAAGAGGACGCGCAGGCTCCCGTCGGCGGCAGCGAGACGACCGGCAACAACGCACGCAGCCGTGCCGCCTATTCATAATTAGACATCCACGCTGTTAGTGGAAGGGGGACGGATGGGAATGGTTGGAGGCTGAGAACGTCTCACCGCCTGCGATGATGATATCGTATTCCTCGTTGATCACGGTGGGACTAGACATTTGGAAGTCCCCATAGGTGTCCCTAGTGTAATTAAATACTGTTCGCGCACCAATGCGGCACCATCTATGTACAGAATCATGCCTGTGAAGCAAACACATGCCGCTGGCTCACGTCATCTTTCAGTGCTTGTTCAGAGATGCGCCACGCATTGACCCGAACAATCTGGAGTAGCATTCCTCTAAGGTACTGTGCAATCTTTGCTTTCGTACAAGTGTCATGTATACACGATCAAAGGGCTGACAATTCGTATCAAAGCCACCGAGATAACGTACTCTTTTGACATGTGAATTCGGGAGCGTTCTCTGAGAAGAAGTCAAAGAAATGGCTACCAATGTGTAGATATGTACAAGTCTATGTTGGCCGTCGACTGAGGCATCCCTGTTAGAAAACGTTCATAAACGGTGAGAGTACATTTTGGGCAGACTCAATTGTGACCCCGTCCCACTAGAGACGCCCTTGATGCCGAGCTCCTCTGCGATAATCACGGCGGCCTTCTCCCCGATGACGAGCGCGGTCCCATACGTGTTTGCGCTAACATTGGCCGGTGGGACAGACAGGTCGGCAACTTTGAGCCCCCGTACGCCGTACACGTTCAGCTTCGCATCGACGACGCCACCCTGCTCTCGCGGCTTCATCGCGCATGTACCGAGCTAATACCAACGTAAGGTACAAGGGAAAATCACTTCTATCAACGATGATGTATACCCTGTAGAGGAGGGAGGAACTCACTGAGTGCCAGGTCGTGGCCACTATCCCCCGCCACAAGAAAAAATAACGAATAAGGTTAAGATTTAACGGATCGGGAAGCGAAGAAACTACGCACCCATCGCGCGCGCGAACACCTCAAGGGCGCGTTCATCCTCTTCCAAATACACGATGCGCGGCGCATCGAACGAGACAGGTCCCTCGGCGTGCGCGACGACAGCCGCGGGCCCACTCGGAGTGAAGGAAGGGTGCAGCACTGGTGGCTCACCACGGAAGTGCGGCATGCGGCGGGCAATCTCGCGCATGAACTTGTACCCCCACGTCAAAGGCTGCACGTCTGCCTTCCTGGCAAACAAAAGATAATATCAGAGAGTGCTGGATGGGGGAACGAGGAGGAAATGTAACAGACGACTCGAGGTAACCGGGGACAAAGTCTGCAGGTGCAGAGACGTCGTCGGCGTGCGTGATATGTACGTGTCCGCGTGCGATTGGGTATTCCTTCGCGTGTGGGAATCAGGATATGTTGCTACGAAGAGGGGTGAGCTCACAGTGAATGCACTCAAGGTGAAGTATTTTCGTCGAGGGACCAAGGTATGATTCCCCATGGACCTGGACGACCGTGATAATGAGTGTCCCAACCAATCGAGCTAGTCAGAGCACGAACGCCGAGCCCACGCCAATCCATAAGACAGGCTTGTCTGGCGCATTGGCAAAGTATGAGTCCCAGTATTTCTGAAACTCAGGGCCGAGCTCGGCCACCTCGGATGGCTTCGGGCGCCACTTGATCCCTGCGTCGATCGAGCTAGTGATATAGGTATCAAGTCAGAAGGAAGTCAAAATCAAGCGATGATTCAGTCGCACTTGTGCATTGAGATCTCCTTCCTAGTTTTTCCAAACTCGGCTGCCATAACTGCGGTATCGTGGTTAATCGTAAACCACGGGCAGGTACGCTTCTAAATAAGGGAGAAAATATATAGACATACTATCAAGTGCGCCTTCCTCGTTGCGGAATATCGCATCCATCGTTTGTGCTTCATCTGCAGCAAAGAACTTCAAGCTTATGACATTGTGGTCTGCACATGCGTACCCAAACGTCAGAAACTGAACGTCTGAAATGGCCGTTGCAAGGGAAAACCTTGGTAATTCTCGCCAACCCCAGGCAAGTCGACGCGCTGCTTCACCCCGACACGCTCGAGCACATCCTTGGCGCCGATTCCTGAACGCTCCAGAATAGCAGGAGAACCAAATGCACCCGCTGAGACGAGGACCAGCTTCGTCCCTCGCACAGTGCGCGTATCCTTCGGGCCATCCGGGTGAAACAGCGGGTTTAGAGCATATGCGACGCCAGTCGCGCGATTCTCACTGCATACATTAAGACAACCTTTCAGAGATGTGAGAGAAACGCACTCGTCGAAGGTGACATGTTTCACATGTGCGCCTGTCAAGATGTGCAGGTTTGGCCGGGAATCCTTGAGCGGGTAGATCACGTTGTGCGGCACATCTGAGCGAGTGCCAGTCTCGGCGTTAATCCATCTGCTCCCCGGAAATACAAAAGTCAGTGACACAGTGCTGGGACAGCGCACGCTGGGAGTATGCACGCACTTGAGCCACCTCTGCCGCCAGCACGTTACTCAGCCTTCGATAAGCTATGTAGTACATAACCAAGCGCGAGACACATACCGTGTACACATTGATCGTTTCCAAATCATTTGTGTCCGCGTCATCCGGCTTCTGAGCACGGTCCGGATCGAGTTTCCGCGCAACTTGAAGGAACTGCTCGGCGACGTCCGTGAGAAACCCACCTGGCGAGACGCCAAGCGGACCGTCTGTTCCGTGAGTAGGTCCCCCAGGGACCTGGTACATCTCTATCTACAGTTCTCCAATTTCAGACCCAATGGGCCACTAGCCCCCTACTTTACACACCTTTTTTAGGAGCGGGACGAGGTCCTTAGAGCCCCACCCGGGGTTCTGGTAAACCGTCTCCCAGTTGTCATAATCAGAGGCAGACGGGCGTGTGTACATCATGACTATCAGAGGAAATAAAGTAGTTCACCCGGGTCAAGACTGATCAGAGCAAGAGAGAAGAGACACACAGTTGACGCTACCCCCACCGCCGAGACACTGCCCGTGAGGCACGATTGTGGTGCGCCCGCCAAGTGCCGCGCTCGGCTGGGAGACGTGCGCGCGCACGGTGCGTGAGCCAGGTGCGAGGTGGCTCAAGAAGCTCAGGGGCTGCGTGTGAGCGGGGTCATTGTATGTCGTGGGACCGGCCTCGAGTATGAGGACGCGTAGGTTCGCATCAGCGGCAGCCAGGCGGCCGGCAATGACGCATGCCGCGGTACCGCCTGTCACGGTCGCAGTCAGTCAGTAGCAGAAGGGTGGCAGGTGGGAAGAGTAGGAAGTTGAAGACGACTCACCGCCTGCGATGACGATATCGTATTCCTCGTTGATTACAGTGGGAGTAGACATTGTTGGCCTTCGTCGACCCCCTTGACTCAGTTAAATATTATTCACAGGCCCGAGGAGCGCCATCTTTATTAATGCATGCGAGGCGAATGTATGTAAGTGGACGATACTGTAATGTCGGTTGACGGAATTTGGGGGAACCCGCGGAGACATGGGACTGGATTCAAGGGGAATTAATTCGTTTCGGCATTGCCGCGACTAAGACCATCATTGAGGCCCTCACAGGTCTCACCTCACCAGCCCCACCATTCATTTCGTTGCCGAGGCTTCTCCACCAGACACGATATACGTAATATGTAGCAATCCCTCTGCGCTACTGGCCGTCAAGAACCCACGGAATAAGATGGCGGGGCGGAATCTTCCGCCCTCCTCAGGCTGTTCCACTTTCGCTGACTACACCAGCGTCGTACCGGTATGGATGTCAGTCGACGAAGAGCTGGAAGGGTTTACGGTGGCCTGCCGACGCATTTCCCCGGCGGGAGGGGCATTTTACTGGCTCCCATGGAAATAAGCGATGGAAGCGATGGAAGCAGAAGCCTCGTGCCAAACCTTCCCTTCCCACCCCCGACAGGCCCCTTGCGCCTGCTTAGCACACTCGTTGTAACTTACTAACATCGCCCTCGCTCCTTGGGCTTGCTTCTTAAACTCCCCCTGCCCACATAGTGGGTTCGTGACTCTAGATCACTGCCATCTCTTGGCGCTTTAATTGTACCCCGGATTGGTTTTCTTTTTCCTGTCCTTCTCGAACCCTCCCTCAAGCGCCATCTATGCATCGTGCATGTTACAGTGAAGCGAACAGATGCCAGTAGTATGCATTGACACTGACAATCTGATGTAGGCTGAGATGTAGCATCTTTCTAAGGTATTAGTACTGTGCGGTCCTCGTCCTCGCTTTCGTACAAGCGTCATATGGCGGTTCCATACGACCAGAGGGCTGAATTAGACGTTTCCGTAGACGGTATGAGCTGCGACAGATATCGGGGCAGCCAGTGCTCAGTAAAACCGTAGTATGCAGTTCCTCAACAACTTCAATTTACTCACGCCTCTAGTCGCTCGCAGTGATCTTCGATGTGTCGAGCCGATGAAGATGTAACTGACAGCAGATGCTATGGGCTTAAGAGAGAAGAACTAGCCTAAGAACAATCATCCACCTGTGAAGTTGGTGGCGTTCTTAGAGAGGAATCAAGGAAACGGTAACGACCATAACTTACAACCGACGACTCCGAGTGGCTCTGAAGTATGATTACTGGCATTCTTTACATGTACGACCAGTTCTCCGTCGACTACTCAGGCATACCAGTCAGAACTCGTTCATACACATTGAAAGCACATTGCAGAACTTGATCCGCGTTCCCCGCAACCGCAGCCCATTAGACGACGCCCTTGATGCCAAACTCCTCCGCGATGATTACGGCGGCCTTCTCCCCGATGACCAGCGCGGTCCCATACGTGTTTGCGCTAACATTGCTTGGCGGGACGGACAGGTCGGCAACTTTGAGCCCGCGCACACCGTACACGTTCAGCCTCGCATCGACGACGCCGCCCTGCTCGCGCGGCTTCATCGCGCAGGTCCCGAGCTAATGCGCAAATGCCGGCGCAAAGGGATGGGGAAATGAACGTTATATCAATGATGGTCGTTCCACGATCTGTAGAGGAAGGAGGAGCTCACCGAGTGCCAGGTCGTGGCCACTATCCCGTGGCACAAGAACAACGAATGAATAAGTAATGTAGAGGTTTAAGAGAGAAGAAACTACGCACCAATCGCGCGCACGAACGCTTCAAGGGCACGGTCGTCCTCTTCCGAATACACGATGCGCGGCGCATCGAACGAAACAGGTCCCTCGGCGTGCGCGACGACAGCCGCGGGCCCACCCAGGGCGAAGTTGGGGTGCAGCACGGGCGGCTCACCACGGAAGTGCGGCATGCGGCGGGCGATCTCGCGCATGAACTTGTACCCCCACATCAAGGGCTGCACGTCCGCTATCCTGGTCAACAAAAGATAATGTAAGAGAGTGCAGGACGGGCAGGCGAGGAGGACAAGTAACAGACGATTCGAGGTAACCGGGGACAAAGTCTGCGGGTGCAGAGACGTCGTCGGCGTGTGTGATGTGTACGTGTCCGCGTGCAACCGGGTGTTCCTTCGCGTGCGGGGATCAGGGTGTGTTGCGTGTGGCAATGAATAGGGGTGAGCTCACGGTGAATATAGCCAATGTGAAGTATTTTCGTCGAGGGACCAAGGTAGGATCCCCGATGAACCTGGACGGCGGTGATAATGAGTGTCCTGACCAATCGAATTAGTCGGAGCACGAACGCCGAGCCTACGCCCATCCACAGGACGGGCTTGTCTGGCGCATTGGCAAAGTATGAGTCCCAATATTCCTGAAACTCAGGGCCGAGCTCGGCCACCTCGGATGGCTTTGGGCGCCACTTGATCCCCGCGTCGATCGAGCTAGTGATACAGATATCAAGTCAGTAGGAAGTCAAAAACCAAGTGATGACGCACTTGTGCATCGAGATCTCCTTCCTTGTTTTCCCAAACTCGGCGGCCACAACTGCGGTATCATGGTTAGGGGAGGTACGAATCTAAACAAGGGAGGGAATATTGACACACCATCAATTGCGCCTTCCTCGTTGCGGAATATCGCATCCATCGTTTGTGCCTCATTCGCAGCAAAGAACTCCAAGAATAGGATATTGTGGTCTGCACATGCCCAAACGTCAGAAGTTAAACGATTGAAATAACAGCTGCACGGGCAAACCTTGGTAATTCTCGCCAACTCCAGGCAAGTCGACGCGCTGCTTCACCCCGACCCGCTCAAGAACGCCCTTGGCGCCGATGCCTGAACGCTCCAGAATACCAGGAGAGCCAAATGCACCCGCTGAGACCAGGACCAACTTCGTCCCTCGTACAGTGCGCGTATCCTTCGGGCCTTTGGGGTGAAATAGCGGGTTTAGAGCATATGCAACGCCAGTCGCGCGATTCTCACTGCATACGTTAATACAATACTTTCAGAGAGGTGAGAGAAACGCACTCGTCGAAGGTGACATGTTCCACATGTGCGCCTGTCAAGATGTGCAGGTTCGGCCGGGAATCCTTGAGCGGGTAGATCACGTTGTGCGGCACATCCGAGCGAGTGCCTGTCTCGGCGTCAATCCATCTGCTCCCCGGAAATACCAATGTCAGTGACGGGACAGCGTACGCTGGGGAGTATGCACGTACTTGAGCCACCTCTGCCGCCAGTGCATTACTCGGCCGTCGATAAAGATACACAACCGAGCGCGAGACACCCACCGTGTACACATTGATCGTTTCCAAATCATTCGTGTCTGAGTCATCCGGCTTCTGAGCACGGTCCGGATCGAGTTTTCGCGCAACTTGAAGGAACTGCTGGGCGAGGTCCGAGAAAAACCCACCTGGCGAGACGCCAAGCGGACCATCTGTTCCGTGAGTAGCTCCCCCACCAGGAGCCTGGTAGGTCTCTATCTACGGTTCTGCAATTTCAGACCCAGTGGGACATTAGCCCCCTACTTTACACACCTTTCTCAGGAGCGGGACGAGGTCCTTAGAGCCCCACCCGGGATTCTGGTACACCGTCTCCCAGTCGTCATAATCAGAGGCAGACGGGCGTGTGTACATCATGACTGGAGGAAATAGAGTAGTTCACCCAGACGGAGTGAGGATGAAGACCGATCAGACGACCGAAATTGGTGCGCAAGAGAGAAGAGAGACGAGAGAAGAGACACACAGTTGACGCTGCCCCCACCGCCGAGACACTGCCCGCACGGCACGGTTGTGGTGCGGCCGCCAAGTGCCGCGCTCGGCTGGGAGACGTGCGCGCGCACGGTGCGTGAGCCAGGTGCGAGGTGGCTCAAGAAGCTCAGGGGCTGCGTGTGAGCGGGGTCATTGAATGTCGTGGAACCGGCCTCGAGTATGAGGACACGGAGGTCCGCGTCGGCAGCAGCGAGACGACCGGCAATGACGCATGCCGCCGCGCCGCCTATCACAGTCGGTTAGCTGGAGGAAGGTTGATGAGGAGAGCAGGAGGTTTGGGACGGCTCACCGCCTGCGATGACGATATCGTATTCCTCGTTGATCATGGTGAGAGTAGACATTGATGTCCTCTGTCGATCACCTCGGTGCAGTGAAATGATATGATTCACACGCCCGCGCCCATGGAGCGCCATCTTTAATGCATGCGAGGTAACTGGACGATAAAGTCCGGTTGATGGAGCATGGAAGACTATTTCGCTACACTTCCGGGCGCAACCCTGTGCTGTTTGGGGCGAGGTCACGGCGTGGGGTGGAGAACGTGGGAATGCAGCAGAGGGAATACGGGGACGGGGGGAACAAGGAACATCAGTTGCCAGGGTCGTATAAGCATTGTACCCGGACGCTCTGATCATGAATCATAATAGAGGGTGCCTGCATCAGCATTTCACCACGGCTTACAACCCTGAGATTGGTAGATGCCAGTGTAGATGAAGTACATCCGACTACATCGCGCTCCTAGCAGTTCCGAGTCGTTACAGCATCCGTCACATCCTTGGTCCCATCGTTTGTACTTACTACTCAGCCGTCTTGGCCGGTCTCTGCTGCCAGAGTGACGAAGGAGCGCCGGCAAAGACTTTGCCCTTTGCCCTAGCAGGCAGAGGCCGCGCATCTTTGAGTGAACGGACGAGGCGGCACGTGCTCGTATCTTCGTGCTACCCTCCGTCCTCTCAAGCTCCTGACTGGTTCAAGGAACCAGAACACTTTTATTTCATCCGTCCGCCACGCCCAGTAATTGCCAAGGGATCGGCGATGATCCCCGTTTTCCGACCCTCATCAGCTCGCTCTGGGCCCACTCACCCGTCGCGACCTCGCCTCGGAAACGAGAACCCCCCATCCCCGATCAAGAAGCACTTCGTGCTTCAGCCCAATCTCTGTGCAGTCCGCCAGCTTAGTTGCTTCCTCGCCACTGCCTCACATGCGCCGGCCTCCTTCCCTCCCAACACCATACTGAACCTAAACGGATAGCATGGCAGTGATTCGCAAAGAGACTTGTTCCTGTCTCTTCCACACTGTCAGGTCTAGTATCTATACTCTCCCCACCTCAGGCTAGATACAGTATGTCATCTGGACTGCAACTTGATGGATTTTCTCTCGTTCGGGAGTCGGGTCATCATTGACTCATCAACTTAGTCATCAAAGTCTAACCTGTGCTCGAAGGGTACATCGAAGTCACTCAGCCACCTTACAGTTCAGACGAACTTGAAAGAGCGCGGGTAACTCCCATGGGCCGGTCGGAGTATTGCCCCCTCTCCAAATGTCTCTCTGCCTTTTCTTAGCTGGCTTCGTCGCGCCCATATTCGATGTCCATTTCACTATTCTCAAGGCGGTCGTATCCGGGTTTGGTATCTGCACAGTAGTATATGTGAACCACGCTGTTGGAACGACAGCCCATGGCATACCCTATTTTCATCGTAGTCCCGGTATCTTGTTACCGGAATACTGGGAATAGTCCCCCACGATTGCGTGCATCATATTCGCTCATTTCCCTTTTCGCTTGAGATCCCGAGTTTTCTTCTTTTTCGGAGCTTTATTTGAGACCACTCATTTGACACTTTGGAAGAAGATAACGAACAGGCCGGACAGGTTCTTTGAAGACATCCCCTGAAGCGTGATGTTCTGGAGGTGCACAAGAGCCACGAGAGCACAATGGTCTTAGGTCTGCGTTTGCCATGTCAACAACTTTGGCGTCCCGGAATCAACCCTTCGAAATTTGATCCCGAGCTACTCGACAATGATTGTGGGTGCCTTCCCCGTATGTATTCGCGCTGACCGGCGCGACGGACAGGTCGGCGACCGTGAGCCCGCACACGCCGTACACGTTCAGCTTCGCGTCGACGACTCCGCCCTCGTCGCACGGATTCATTGGGCATGTGCAGAGCTAATGCGCGATCGCAACACCTAAATCAACGATGGGCCACGCCCTCAGTAGAGGAGAGAGGAGCTCATCGAATGCCAGCCAGTAGCGACTGCCCCCGGGTAAAAAAACCGAACGAACGAAGGACGACTGAGCGAGTGGGAGACAGGGGAGGCGAGGAAACCACGCAGCGAAGGCCTCGAGCGAGCGCTCATCCCCCGAATAAACGATACGCGCCGCATCGAATGGGACGGGACCATCGAAACGCTCCACGATCGACGCGGGCTCACCCGGCGCGGACGCGGGATGGAGCATTCGCCGCGGAAGTGCGGTATGCGGCGTGCCGACCCCTTACCCTGACTTGAACCCCAGAAAGAAAGGGGTGGGTGGCGTCAACTTGTGAAGTTGGGGATGCTCTCTGGGAAGAAGTCCAAGAAATGATAACAGCCATGCAACCAATGTGTTGCTATGAACCGTGATAACCGGAATTCTAAGGGTGTACAAGTCTATGTTTGCCACCGACTGAGGTATAGGTATAGTCACTACCAGTCAGACCTCGTTCATACAGCACACTGTGGGCCAACTCGATCTGCGTTCATTGCGGCTCAGGCTCGCTAGACGACGCCCTTGATTCCGAGCTCCTCCGCGATAATCACCGCGGCCTTCTCCCCGATGACGAGCGCGGTCCCGTACGTGTTTGCGCTAACATTGGCCGGTGCGACGGACAGGTCGGCAACTTTGAGCCCCCGTACGCCATACACTTTCAGTCTCGCATCGACGACGCCGCCCTGCTCGAGCGGCTTCATCGCGCAGGTTCCCAGCTAATGCGTAAATTCCGGCGCAAAGGGACGGGAAAATGAACGTTCTATCAATGATGGTCGTTCCACGCTCTGTAGAGGAAGGAAGTGCTCACCGAGTGCCAGGTCGTGGCCACTATCCCGTGGCACAAGAAAAACGAACGAATAAATAATGTAGAGGTTTAAGGGAGAAGAAACTACGCACCAATCGCGCGCGCGAACGCCTCAAGGGCACGTTCGTCCTCCTCCGAATACACAATGCGCGGCGCATCGAACGAGACGGGTCCCTCGGCATGCGCGACGACAGCCGCGGGCCCGCCCGGAGCGAAGTTGGGGTGCAGCACGGGCGGCTCACCACGGAAGTGCGGCATGCGGCGGGCGATCTCGCGCATGAACTTGTACCCCCACGTCAAAGGCTGCACGTCCGCCATCCTGGTCAACAAAAGATAATGTAAGAGAGTGCTGGACGGGCAGGCGAGGAGGACAAGTAACAGACGATTCGAGGTAACCGGGGACAAAGTCTGCGGGTGCAGAGACGTCGTCGGCGTGCGTGATATGTACGTGTCCGCGTGCGACGGGGTATTCCTTCGCGTGCAGGAATCAGGATGTATTGTGTGTGTCTACGAATAAGGGTGAACTCACGGTGAATAGACCCAAGGTGAAGTATTTTCGTCGAGGGACCAAGGTAGGATCCCCCACGAACCTGGACGACGGTGATAATGAGTGTCCTGACCAATCGAGCTAGTCGGTGCACGAACGCCGAGCCTACGCCAATCCACAGGACGGGCTTGTCTGGCGCATTGGCAAAGTATGAGTCCCAATATTCCTGAAACTCAGGGCCGAGCTCGGCCACCTCGGATGGCTTCGGGCGCCACTTGATCCCCGCGTCGATCGAGCTAGTGATATCAATTCAGAAGGAAGTCAAAAATCAAGGGATGACGCACTTATGTGTCGAGATCTCCTTTCTAGTTTTTCCAATCTCAGCGGCCATAACTGCGGTATCATGGTCAATCGTAAACCACGGGCAGGTCCGCTTCCAAATAAGGGAGGAAATATATACACACTATCAAGTGCGCCTTCCTCATTGCGGAATATCGCATCCATCGTTTGTGCTTCATCTGCAGCAAAGAATTTCAAGTTCATGGAATTGTGGTCTGCACATGCGTACCCAAGTGTCAGAAACCAAACGTTTAAGATGATAGCCACCGGACGGCCCGGGGAAACCTTGGTAATTCTCGCCAATCCCAGGCAAGTCAACGCGTTGCGTCACCCCGACACGCTCGAGCACGCCCTTGGCGCCGATACCTGAACGCTCCAGAATTCCAGGAGAGCCAAATGCACCCGCTGAGACCAGGACCAACTTCGTCCCTCGTACAGTGCGCGTATCCTTCGGGTCATCCGGGTAAAATAGCGGGTTTAGAGCATATGCGACGCCAGTCGCGCGATTCTCACTGCATACGTTAATACAATATTTTCAGAGGTGAGAGAAACGCACTCGTCGAAGGTGACATGTTTCACATGTGCGCCTGTCAAGATGTGCAGGTTCGGCCGGGAATCCTTGAGCGGGTAGATCACGTGGTGCGGCATATCCGAGCGAGTGCCAGTCTCGGCGTTAATCCATCTTTTCCCCGGAAATACCAATGTCAGTGCCGGGACAGCGCACGCTGGGGAGTATGCACGCACTTGAGCCACCTCTGCCGCCAGCGCGTCACTCAGCCGTCGATAAGCTAGTACACAATCGAGGGTGGGACACATACCGTGTACACATTGATCGTTTCCAAATCATTTGTGTCCGCGTCATCCGGTTTCTGCGCACGGTCCGGATCGAGTTTCCGCGCAACTTGAAGGAACTGCTGGGCGAGGTCCGAGAAAAACCCACCTGGCGAGACGCCAAGTGGACCATCTATTCCGTGAGTAGGTCCGTCACCAGGAACCTGGTACGTCTCTATCTACGGTTCTGCAATTTCAGACCCAGTGGGCTAATGGTCCCCTACTTTACACACCTTTCTCAGGAGCGGGACGAGATCCTTAGAGCCCCACCCGGGATTCTGGTACACCGTCTCCCAGTCGTCATAATCGGAGGCAGACGGGCGTGTGTACATCATGTCTATCAGAGGAAATAAAGTAGTTCACCCGGGTGTGGGTCGAGACCGGATCAGACGACCGAAACTTGGAGCGCAAGAGAGAAGGGACACACAGTTGACGCTGCCCCCACCGCCGAGACACTGTCCGTGATGCACGATTGTGGTGCGGCCGCCAAGTGCCGCGCTCGGCTGGGAAACGTGTGCGCGCACGGTGCGTGAGCCAGGTGCGAGGTGGGTCAAGAAACTCAGGGGCTGCGTGTGAGCGGGGTCATTGAATGTCGTGGGACCGGCCTCGAGTATGAGGACGCGTAGGTTCGCGTCGGCAGTAGCGAGACGACCGGCAATGACGCATGCTGCCGCGCCGCCTATCAGAGTCGGTTAGCAGGAGGAAGGCAGGTGGAGAGAGCAGGAGGTTTGGGATGGCTCACCGCCTGCGATGACGATATCGTATTCCTCGTTGATCACGGTGGGAGTAAACATTGATGGCCTCCGTCGATCACTTCGGTGAAGTTAAATGATATGATTCACACGCCCGCGCCCGTGGGGCCATCTTTAATGCGAGGTGAACGTACGTAACTGGACGATAACGTCCGATTGATGGAGCATGGAAGACTATTTCGCTAGTACACTTCCGGGCGCAACCCTGCGCCGTTTGGGGCAAGGTGGGGTAGAGAACGGGGGAATACGGGGCCGCGGGGAACGAGGAACATCAGCTGCCAGGCGTTAGAGGCGCGAGCGCGACTCAGTCTTCGGGAGAAAAGACTAATGGTATTAGTGTAGCTACCTGTTAGAGGCGCGGGAAAGCGCGACTAGGATACAATCAGTTAAGGTAGCATACGGAAAGTAAAGTAAAGTACTGACCTCAGTCTTCGGGAGGAAATATTGAGGTGTCGCTACTGTGACTAACGGAGTATACAGTATAAGTTCAACAAACAGAAAATTTCTACGCTAAGTCTATAGGGGTACGGTATAGTAGGGCCCCGGGGTAGGCTAAACGGGAAGTAGAAGGACAGGGATAGGGAGGATCATTTATTGTAAGTGCCACATAGGGCCATGTACCCCAAGGCGCACTCTAATGGATTCGAAAGGCCAGGCAGCTGTGCTCGACTTGGTCGTTTCCGACCTCAGCTGGCTCGGAGTTACCGGTTACCCGACGCTTACTCAGCGTATGCGGCTGAACTCCAACACCAGGGCCGTATAAACCAAGTATAAGCACTGACTCGGCGGCGAACCCGGACGTTCTGATCGTGAGTCAGAGGGTGTCTGCAACCGAGATTGGCACATGGCAGTGTGGATGAAGTGCATCGCGCTCCCAGCAATTCGGTGTACAGCATCCCAAGCAGCATCCGTCACATCGTTATATCGTACCCAGCCGTCTGACTTGTTCCAGTCTCTTCCACACTGTCAGGTCTAGTATCTATACTCTCCCCACCTCAGGCTAGATACAGTATGTCATCTGGACTGCAACTTGATGGATTTTCTCTCGTTCTGGAGTCGGGTCATCAACTTGGTCATCAAAGTCTCATCTGTGTTCCAAGGGTACATCCAAGTCACTCAGGCACCTTGCAGTTCAGACGAACTTGAAAGAGCGCGGGTAATTCCCACGGGCTGGTCAAAGTCACGGTATTGCCCCCTCTCCAAATGTCTCTCTACCGTTTCTTAGCTGGCCTCGTCGTGCCCATGCTCAATGTCCATTTCACTATTTTCAAGGCGGTCGTATCCGGGTTTGGTATCTGCGCAGTAATATATGTACATCACGCTTTTGGCACGACAGCCCATGCTGTACCCTATGTTCATCGTGGTCCCGGTATCTTGTTGCCGGAACACTGGGCATAGTCCCTAAGGATTGCATGCATCACTATTCGCTCATTTCCCTTTTCGCTTGAGATCCAGAGTTTCCTTTTTTTTCAGAGCTTTATTTGAGACCACTCAATGAGTTTGACACTTTGGAAGCCTTCTCCCCGAGAACGAGTGACGTCCCGTATGTATTCGCGAATCCATTGCCCAGCGCGACGGACAGGTCGGAGACCTTGAGCCCGCACACGCCGTACACGTTCAGCTTCGCGCCGACGACTCCGTCCTCGTCGCGCAGATTCATTGGGCATGTGCAGAGCTAATGTGCGATCGCAATCGCAACACCTAAATCAACGACGGGCCACGCACTCAGTGGAGGAGGGAGGAGCTCACCGAATGCCGGCCAGTAGCGACTGCTCCCGGGTAAGAAAACCAAAGGAACGAAGGACGAGTGAGCAGACAGGGGAGGCGAGGAAACCACACAACGAAGGCCTCGAGCGCGCGCTGATCGTCCTCCGAATAGACGATACGCATCGGAACGCTCCACGATCGACGCGGGCTCACCCGGCGCGGACGCGGGATGGAGCATGGGCGGCTCGCCGCGGAAGTGCGGTATGCGGCGTGCCGACTCCTTACCCAGACTTGAACCCCAGAAAGGGGTGGGTGGCGTCAACACTGTGAAGTTGGGGGTGCTCTCTGGGAAGAAGTCCAAGAAATGGTAACAACCATGCAACCAATGTGTTGCTATGAACCGTGATTACCGGAATTCGAGGCGTGTACAAGTCTATGTTTGCCATCGACTGAGGTATAGTCACTACCAGTCAGACCTCGTTCATACGGCACACTGTGGGCCAACTCGATCTGCATTCATTGCGACTCAGGCTCGCTAGACGACGCCCTTGATTCCGAGCTCCTCCGCGATAATCACCGCGGCCTTCTCCCCGATGACGAGCGCGGTCCCGTACGTGTTTGCGCTAACATTGGCCGGTGCGATGGACAGGTCGGCAACTTTGAGCCCCCGTACGCCATACACGTTCAGTCTCGCATCGACGACGCCGCCCTGCTCGCACGGCTTCATCGCGCAGGTTCCCAGCTAATGCGTAAATTCCGGCGCAAAGGTACGGGAAAATGCACGTTCTATCAATGATGGTCGTTCCACGATCTGTAGAGGAAGGAGGAGCTCACCGAGTGCCAGGTCGTGGCCACTATCCATGGCACAAGAAAAACGAATGAATAAGTAATGTAGAGGTTTAAGGGAGAAGAAACTACGCACCAATCGCGCGCGCGAACGCCTCAAGGGCACGTTCGTCCTCCTCCGAATACACAATGCGCGGCGCATCGAACGAGACGGGTCCCTCGGCATGCGCGACGACAGCCGCGGGCCCACCCAGGGCGAAGTTGGGGTGCAGCACGGGCGGCTCACCACGGAAGTGCGGCATGCGGCGGGCGATCTCGCGCATGAACTTGTACCCCCACGTCAAGGGCTGCACGTCCGCCTTCCTGGTAAAAAAAAGATAATTTGTGAGAATCCTGGATGGGGGGGACGAGGAGGAAAAGTAACAGACGACTCGAGGTAACCGGGGACAAAGTCTGCAGGTGCAGAGACGTCGTCGGCGTGCGTGATATGTACGTGTCCGCGTGCAAGTGGGTGTTCCTTCGCGTGAGGGAATCAGGATGTGTTGCGTGTGGCTATGAATAGAGGTGAGCTCACGGTGAATATAGCCAATGTGAAGTATTTTCGTCGAGGGACCAAAGTAGGATCTCCGGTGAACCTGGATGGACGACAGGGATAATGAGTATCCTGACGAATCGAGCTAGTCGGAGCACGACGAACGCCGAGCCTATGCCCATCCACAGGACGGGCTTATCCGGTGCATTGGCAAAGTATGAGTCCCAATGTTCCTGAAACTCAGGCCCGAGCTCGGCCACCTCGGATGGTTTCGGGCGCCACTTGATCCCCGCGTCGAGCGAGCTAGTGATATAGATATTAAGTCAGAAGGATGTCAAAAACCAAGGGATGACGCACTTGTGCATTGAGATCTCCTTTCTAGTTTTTCCAAGCTCGGCGGCCATGACTGCGGTATCATGGTGAATCGTAAACCACGGGCAGGTACGCATCTAAATCAGATAGACACACCATCAATTGCGCCTTCCTCGTTGCGGAATATCGCATCCATCGTTTGTGCTTCGTCTGCAGCAAAAAACTCCAAGAATAGGACATTGTGGTCTGCAAATGCGTACCCAAACGTCAGAAACTAAACGTTTAAGAAGATAGCCACTGCACGGGAAACCTTGGTAATTCTCGCCAATCCCAGGTAAGTCAACGCGTTGCTTCACCCCGACACGCTCGAGCACGCCGTTGGCACCGATACCTGAACGCTCCAGAATGCCAGGAGAGCCAAATGCACCCGCTGAGACCAGGACCAACTTCGTCCCTCGTACAGTGCACGTATCCTTCGGGCCATCCGGGTGAAAAAGCGGGTTTATAGCATATGCGACGCCGGTCGCGCGATTCTCACTGCATACCTTTTCAGAGAGGTGAGAAAAACTGGTCAAAGTCAAAACGCACTCGTCGAAGGTGACATGTTTCACATATACCCCTGTCAAGAAGTGCAGGTTGGGCCGGGTGTCCTTGAGCGGGTAGATCACGTTGTGCGGCACATCCGAGCGAGTGGCTGTCTCGGCGTTAATCCATCTGCTCCCCAGAAATAGAAACGTCAATGCTGGGACAGCGCACGCTGGGGAGTATGTACTCACTTGAGCCACCTCTGCCGACAGTGCGTACTCAGCCGTCGATCAAGCTACAAACTCGAGCGCGAGACACCCACCGTGTACACATTGATCGTTTCCAAATCATTCGTGTCTGCGTCGTCCAGCTTCTGCGCACGGTCCGGATCGAGTTCCTGCGCAACCTGAAGGAACTGCTCGGCAAGGTCGGAGAAAAACCCACCTGGCGAGACGCCAAGCGGACCGTCTGTTCCGTGAGTAAGTCCCCCACCAGGAACCTGGTACGTCTCTATCTACGATTCTGCAATTTCAGACCGTGGGTCACTGGCCCCCTACTTTACGCACCTTTTTTAGGAGCGGGACGAGGTCCTTAGAGCCCCACCCGAGATTCTGGTACACCGTCTCCCAGTCGTCGTATTCAGAGGCAGAAGGGCGCGAGTACATCATGACTATCCGAGTTTACCCGGACCCCGGGTGTGAGTCGGGACTGATTAGACGGCCAAAGCTTGATGCACAAGAGAGAAGAGACGCACAATTGACGCTGCTCCCACCGCCGAGACACTGCCCGGATGCCACGGTTGTGGTGCGGCCGCCAAGTGCCGCGCTCGGCTGGGAAACGTGCGCGCGCACGGTGCGTGAGCCAGGCGCAAGGTGGCTCAAGAATCTCAGGGGCTGCGTGTGAGCGGGGTCATTGTATGTCGTGGGACCGGCCTCGAGTAAGAGGACGCGTAGGTTCGCGTCAGCGGCAGCGAGACGACCGGCAATGACGCATGCAGCCGTGCCACCTATCACTGTCGGTTAGCGGAAGAAAGGCAGAAGGGAAGAGCAGGAGGTCGGTCGCGGACGGCTCACCACCTGCGATGACAATATCGTATTCCTCGTTGATCACAGTGGGAGTAGACATTGATGGCCTCTGTCGATCTCTTCGGTGCAGTTAAATATGATTCACACGCCCGCGTCCGTGGAGCGCCATCGTTGATGCATGCGAGGTGAACGTACGTAACTGGACGATGACGTCCGGTTGATGGAGTATGGAAGACTATTTCGCTACACCTCCGGGCGCAACCCTGCGCTGTTTGGGGCAAGGTGGGATAGATGACGGGGAAATACGGGGCCGCGGGGAACAAGGAACATCAGCTGCGAAGGTCGTATGAGCATTGAACGTATTGAACCCGGACGCTCTGATCATGAGTCATGGAGTGGAGGGTGTCTGCATCAGCATTTCACCACGGCTTACAACGGGACAACCTGAGATTGGCACATGCCAGTGTGGATGAAGTGCATCGCGCTCCACTGCCAGTGGCACGCCGGAAGGCAGTGTTCGTGTGCAGCGTCCGTCACGTTCGATATATTTCGTACTCCCAGTCAGCCGTCCGACTTGTTCCTGTCTCTTCACCGTCAAGTCTAGTATACTCTTCTCACCTAGATCCAGTATGTCATCACTGCATCTTGCTGAATTCGCTCTCGTTCTGGAGTCAGGTCATCAAATTGGTCTTCAAGCTTCAAAGTCTAACCATTGCTCGAAGGGTACATTGAGGTCACTCAGGCACTGGTAGGGATGGGAAAGTTCGAACCATTTCGGATTTGTGTCCCTTTTTTCCAAACCCCAAATTGGACTATGGGTTCAGTTTTGGGTATGTTTTGGTCCAGCCAAACCTCTGAACAGAATGAACCCCTGAACAGACCCTCAATCCAGCTCGAAGCTGAGAAAAAAAGAGCAAAAACCCGAACCGAACCGAACTTTCCCAACCCTACTCGGAGTCAGGCACCTTACAGTTCAGATATGTCCCTCTGCCTTTTCTTAGCCGGCCTCGTCGTACTCATGCTCAATGTCCATTTCACTATTCTCAAGGCGGTCGTATCCGGGTTTGGTATCTGCGCAGTAGTATGTGTGCACCAGGTTTTGGCACGACAGCCCATACTATACCCTATTTTCGTCGTAGTCCCGGTATCTTGTTACCGGAACACTGGTCATGGTCCCTAACGATTGCGTGCATCACTCATATTCGCTCATTTCCCTTTTCGCTTGAGATCCAGAGTTTTCTTCTTTGCTCAGAGCTTTTTGAGACCATAACCGGTATCGAAGAACAGCTGAAGACCCTGGCCTGGAACAATCTTCGGAAAATGATGGTCGCATCACCCAATAAATTTGACACTTCGGAAGAAGATAACGAACTCAGGCTGGACAGGTCCTTTGGAGGGATCCCCTGAAGCGTGACTACTGTCGTTTTGGGGTCACGGTGTACACGAGCTACAAGAGCACAATAATATTTGGTCTGCGTTCGCCATATCAACTACTTTGGCATCCCGGACCCTTCGAAACTATGTCGCACATAGTTAGAGTGCTACTGGCCAACTTAATTTCTCGCGATTGCGGCCGGCTAGACGACGCCTTTGATACCGAGGTCCTCCGCGATGATCACGGCGGCCTTCTCCCCGATGACCAGCGCGGTCCCGTATGTATTGGCGCTGACATTTCCCGGGGGAACGGACAGGTCGGCAACTTTGAGCCCGTGAACGCCGTACACGTTCAGCCTCGCATCAACGACGCCGCCCTGCTCGCGTGGCTTCATTGCGCACGTGCCAAGCTAATGCATAACCGCAAATGCAAGCGCAAAATTGCACGTCAATTGCGCGTCGTCAATGACGGACGCTCCGCACTTTCTAGAGGAGGCATGAGCTCACCGAGTGCCAGCACGTACCCACTACCCTCCCCAGCCCAAGAAAACGAATGAATGAAAAACGAGTGTGACTGTGATAAAGGTTAGAGAAGAAGGAACTACATACCCTGAGCACGCGCGAACTCCTCGAGCGCACGCTCATCCTCCTCCGAATACACGACTCGTGGCGCATCGAATAGGATGGGTCCCTCGGCGTGCGCGATGACGGATGCGGGCCCGCCCGGAGCGAACTTGGGGTGCAGCATGGGCGGCTCACCACGGAAGTGCGGCATGCGGCGCGCGATCTCGCGTAGGAACTTATACCCCCACGTCAGGGGCCGCACTTCCTCCTGCCTGGTAAGTATCGTTTGTCTGAGGGCTGGATGGGGGAACCACAAGAAATGGGGACGGACGACTCGAAGAAACCGGGGACAAAGTCCGTGGGTGCAGAGACGTCGTCGGCGTGCTTGATGTGTACGTGTCCACGCGCGAGGGGATATTGCTGCACGTGCGGGTATTGGTCGTGTGACTCGCGTGGATACGGGGAGGAGGAGGGGATAGGTGAGCTCACATTGTAAAAACCCAAGGTGTAGTATTTGCGTGGCGGGACCCCGGTAGGATCCCCGACGAACCTGGACGATGACGACAACGACAACGACAACGAGCGTTATTATGGGCGTCTTGACAATCGAGTTGTCCGAGCACGTACGAAGAGTGATGAACAGCATACATAAAGACCATACTCACAGTGGACTGGGAAGACTGTGGTGAGATATGGAGGTAGGCTTGAAGCAGCAACAGAGATAGTCAAGCAAGTGAAGCAGATGGTAGTCTGGCACACAACAGATGAGAACTGGTGATATTACAGAGGAGGAGACATACCTGGCACACAACAGATGAGAACTGGTGATGTGCCAGAGCGTACAAAGTACTCTACTTATACTGCTACAGAGGGTGACGCTGGTAACATAGAGTCACAGTAAATACAAGGAGCGCATTGTTCTATATACGGACAAAGGAGTGGATGTAAAGGAGAACAAGGCGATAAAGAACAAGAAGAGTCCAGACTATGATATCATAGTGACATCACAATAAAGATAAGGAAACAAAGGGAAGTACATAGACGTAGTACAGGGACAGTCCAGAGTGGTCCATGATGTCATGTACATGTGTGATGTCATAGATAAGAAAATGCAAGAAGTCCGAGATTGTAAAGATCAAAATAATCTAATCTACAAGTCCTGTATATCTAATCTAAAGCAGTCCGTTATCTGCATGTCCATTGAGCCGCTAAGTGCACTCAGGCCACTTATCAACATCTCCCCGTGATCAGCAATCTAGGACTAGCACAAGCCCATGTCTACGTTGTGTTGGTGGAGCAGGGTGCGTGCGAGTGACTTAGTGAAGCCGTCTGCAACCATTTCCAGTGTAGGGGTTCTAATAAGGGTGATGGTCCCCTTTTCGATGTACTCCCTAATGACATGATGCCTAATGGCAATGTGCTTGGATCGCCTCCCTGTAACGTCACCACGGGCGTTAGGTCCGACTTGGACTCGTAAGGGCGTCCACGACTTAGCGATATTCGAAGTCACTGATCGTCACGTGACGATAAGCCCGTATCGTGGCTTCTTCAAGGATTTGACTTCCTGGGGTGCACTAGGACGCTCCGGTCACTAGGCGATCTCTGACTTCTTGATTAGGCGAAGGGGAGGAACTAGAGGGGAGAATGGTAGAGGTACAATGCTTCTCCTTTAGGGCGGCACCAGGGTCGGCACACAAGCTTTTAGAAGGGAGTCGCAAGGGGAAGATGGTGATTCTCGAAGAAGACCAAGATGGCGATACTTGGTCTTCCCGGGCTCCCTATATACATGAGAGGTGAGCTTTAAAGCTCCTCTTGAAACTGTACTACGAGTAGCGATAATAGCTCGAACCTTACTATCGCTTTGTAAGTCGTGCCACACCGGCATGTGACTTGACATCGCTGACTGATACTTAGTCCATGACACATCATCACTTACAAACAGGGTCATTGCCGTATAGTAAGCGTCCACTTCGATCGGACCGTGACATCACCCCCTTTTCAGCTGCGACGCCCACGGCGCCGAGTGGGGCCTAGACCTCCCATCCATCCTTCCTGTACTTCCGTCAACCGATCCCACGTGTTAGCCATCTCCAACCTAAACTTGGAGCGAGTCAACTCCCCCTGAACTCCTCCGAGTGCCTGGGCCAAGGCGTGGAGGCGCTGCTCCATCCTCTTGGCTTCCTGTTTGTAGGCTTGGTACCGGGTCAGCTCCGCTTTCAGACTTACGTCTTTGAGCTCGTTGACCGCGCGGTCTACGCGGTGTTGGTTGCTGTGTCCGCCAACGAAGGCGTACATGTCCTCGGGGGCGTAATGCGGCTTACCGGCCTCGCGGACTTGAGGTTCGGCATAGAGGGGTCGCGTGTAAACCTTCTCGCTATCGGCGAGAAGGCCGAGTACTTGAGGGTCCGGGCTCATGATGACTTGGACGAAGTTCGCCTGCCGCGTAACTCCCTGTGCGTCGGTGATGGGGTAGTGGACGAAATCCTCTCCCCGGTTATGCTTGTAGCCGTGGGGGGCGTGATGGACGCTGCCACCGAGGTAGCGCAGTCGAATGGTGGGTTGTGGGACGTCCTCGGCGTCGACTCGGACGTCTCCTCGGTAGAGGGGTCGTCCGAGCGTGTCGCACGCGTATGGGGTTTCGCGGGGATCGTCAGAATCGGTGGCGGTAATGATAAACGGCTGCTCAGCTGGGTAATACTCCGACAGCGACCCTTCTACTGCTTCGTACACTGCCCTTTCAGTGTCGCGGTGAATTGCCGGCGTCGTATAAGGACGCAGGCTTTCTTGGCTGCCGCCGTCGCCAGCTGTTCTCGCTTCCAACTCTCGGCGGGCCGCCTCCAGTCTCTCCCCCGCATCCATTCTTGCCAGCGGAGCGTCGCCACTGTCCTCCTCTTTAACTTCCCTGGGGCTAGGTCGAGGAAGGGGAGGCGTGTCAGGTCGGAGAGCTGTACGAAGCCCGTGCACTTCGGCTTCCGTGTAGGGGGCGGCGTTGAGTCGTTGTCCGTGCACGTCGAGCAACCAGTAAGTTGCTGGTTCGTCGGGGTTGTCGACGTTGTGGACGGCGGAGATGTTGGCAAGGGCGTCCTGCATTTCTTGATGGGTGAGGTTGTCGATGCGCGGGGTGACGAGAGAGGAGGGAGCGGTGGCAGTGGGAAGAGACATTGTTGGATGAGAGAGGAATCCAGGTTGAAGAGATGGAGGTGACTTAGCGTTGTCGCGTCTGTTTATAACTCTTCCGGACACTTCTCTTTTGAACTCCGCGATGGCTTCATCAGCGAATATGTCAGTTTCGTTGACCCACTGGTTGTCCGAGTCGGAGTATCCCTTCCATTTCACGAGGTATTGAAGCCGCTTGCTCCGGCCGAATCGTCGTGAGTCTAGAATTCGTTCGATTTCGTATTCTTCTTCACCTCCTACTAGATCCGGTGGCGGGCGCGTGAAGTTTTCTCCGTGCATGGGTGTTTCGCGATAAGGTGTGAGTAAATCAATATGGAACACCGGGTGGATACTCCACTGTGTGGGGAGTTCCAATCGATAATTGACCGGCGATAACACCTGTAGGATTTTGAACGGCCCGTGCCTTCGCGCGGCGAGTTTGGCGGTGGGTTGATTGGTGCGGAGATGTCTTCCTTCTAGCCAGACTTGGTCCCCTTCCTGATAACGAGGTGTGGTTCGGTGTTTGATCCATAGTGCCTGGGCTCGTTTGATCAATTCCTGAGCGTCCCTTCGTGCTTCTCGGAACTGCTGTAACCGTGTGAGCACCTGAGGGATAGGGGACGGCTTATCGGTCCAGTCAGCGCGTGGGTCGTACCCCATCATGAGTGCGAATGGGGATTTCTTGGTCGCCTCGTGAGGCCAGCTGTTATGCGCGAATTCTGCCATGGGAAGGAATCGCGCCCAGTTATCTTGCCGCTCGTTTGTCCAGAATCGGAGGTATTGCTCGAGCCATTGATTGGTTCGCTCGGATTGTCCATCCGTGCGTGGGTGATACGCCGTGGATATGTTTTGGTGGATTCCCAGGATACGGCATAACTCTCGCGTAAATTTGGATGCGAACCTCGGATCACGGTCACTAATGATTTTAGCGGGTAGTCCAAATCTTTTGAATACGTGAGTGACGTATAGGGCCGCCGTTCCTTCGGCTGTGATTTCTTCTGCGCAGGGGATGAAAATCGATGCTTTGGTACAATCGTGATCCGTGATGGTGAGGATGGAATCATGTCCCTGGGAGATCGGAAGTTTAGTGATGAAATCAAGGGCTATAGTCTCGAATGGCTTAGCGTCGGGGGTTGGTGTGATGGGTACCAGCGGAGCTTTTGTGGGTCGGTTGTTTACTTTGTGACGTTGGCATTCCGCGCATCCTTGCACGTACTCAGTGATGTGCTTCGTCATGTGGGGCCACCAGTAGTGTCGTTCTATGATGCGCGCCGTTCATTTGATGCCTGGGTGTCCGTATACCGGGGGGTCGTGGTGGTTCTTGATTATGGTGCGGATATCGTCGTGCCCCCCCGTGATGACTCTGGCTCCTTGTCGATACCATACGTCGTTGATTTTCTTGAGTTTATGCGCGTCTACCCAAGGTCGTATTTTGGTGTCGTCTTGCTGGTGGTTTTCGGGGAGTTGGGTGGCCGTGGTTCGCACAAAGATTCTGTCCGGAAGTACCGTGACATTTTCGTTATCTTGATCTCCTCGGTTGTAGTCTGGTCGTCTGGACAGGGCGTCTGCTCTTCCGTTATTAGAGCCTTTGATGTGGTGGATCTCAAAGTCGTATTCCATGAGTTCGAGTACCTCCCGCGCGACGCGTCGACTTATCTTTTGGGGGGATTTCCAGTGTGTGAGGTTGAGGTGGTCGGAGAAGATTTTGATTTTGTGCGGCGATCCGGCTAGGTACTGCCTCCAGTGTCTCAGCGCTTTTACTATTGCGAGGAGTTCCAGGTCGTAGATGTCGTAATTGCGCTCCGCTTCGTTGAGTGTGGCGGAGTAATATCCTATCGGGTGTCGTTTTCCGTCAGCTTTTTTCTGAAGGAGTACTGCGCCCACTGCGTATCCCGACGCATCTACTTCTAATTCGAATTGGTCTGTGAGGGTCGGGTGCGCCAGTACTGGTTCCGTTGTGACTAGGTCTTTGAGAGTTTGGAATGCTTTCTCTTCGTCTTTGCCCCAGTTCCATTCGGTGTCCTTGCGCGTGAGTTTGTTGAGGGCTCGGGCGTGTGTTGCAAAGCCGCGAATGAAGAGGCGGTAAAAATTGCAGAAGCCCAGGAAGGAGCGTACGTCACGTACTTTGGTGGGGCGGGGCCAGTCGCGGATGCCCGAAATTTTTACTGGGTCCATACGTGTCACCCCCTTTTCAAGGATGACCCCCAGGTAATCCATTCGCGGTTGGTGGAATAGGCACTTTTCTGGTTTAAGTAGAGGTCATGGTCCAGTGCGATTTGGAGGATGTCGCTGACGGCGGCGATGTGGGCGATCATGCCTGCGGTTTCATGAGTGGCTATGCCAATGTCGTCCATGTAGACTCGTATGATGGTGCCGAGGAGTGCGTGTTTGGCGATAATGGGGGCGCAGATGTAATCCATCATGGCTTGGAAGGTCGCGGGTGAGTTCGTTAATCCGAAGTACATTACCAAGGGTTCGTAGAGTCCGTATTTAGTTTTGAATGCCGCTTTTGGTTCATCTCCTTCTTTGACCCGTATGTTGTTATACCCCCATCGGACGTCGAGCTTGGTATAGATATGTCCGTTGCCTAGGTCGTTAATGAGTTCGGCCATGAGGGGGAGAGGGTATTGGTTGCGAATGGTGCATGCGTTGATTCTTCGGTAGTCTTGAACTGGTCGCAGTTTGCCGTCTTTCTTTTTGATGAAGAAAAATGATGAGGCGTAAGGCGATTTTGAGGGTCTGATATACCCCATTTTGAGTTGGTCATCGAGCCACGTCTTCAGTTGTTCGTCTTCGCGTTGCGTCATAGGGTATACTTTACAGTCAATGCTTGCCGGCGTGCCTGGTTTGAAGTCGATGGCATGGTCCCATGGTCGGGACGGTGGAAATCTGTGCGAGGCTTCTTCGTCAAAGATCTTGGCGAAGCGTTGGTATGGTTCCGGGATCACGGTGACTGTCGTATTCTGTTTAGCGGCGATTGCTAATTCTGTGGCTGTGGTACGTATCTGGCAGACTTCCTCCAATTCTGCAACTATATCCGTTGCTTCGTTATGGGTGAGGGCGGTCGCTAGGACAACTTGCTGCTCTGATGGGTGGATCGATCGAATGACGATGGGTAATGAGTCTTCGTGTATTGTAGCGTGTTTCCAGCTAATCGTGGGTTCGTAGGCGGCTAACCATGGGTACCCGAGGACTAGGTCTTCATCGCCAATGTCGGTGACAAGGAACCTCATAACTCTGTTGGTTCCCTTTGTTTGTACGTCTAAATCAATGAAGTGGGTGATTGACCCAGCTTTGTTTTCTGTGTTGTCGATGTTCCAAATTTTCTTGGGTCGTTCTAGGAGTTGTAGTCCCAGGCCCATGCGCTTTGCAAACGCGGGTCTTATGAAGTTGTCGGTGGCTCCGGAGTCGACGAGCCCTTTTATGTCGGCCATAGAGTAACTGGTGCGAATCGAGACTGGAATTCGAAGCGAACGGAAGCGAGTCATGATTACAGAGTTACAATTAATTGCCCTCACCCAGGCCGATGGGTTTAGGCGTCCTGAAAACCCTCCTGATCCCATAGGTCTTTAAAGATTAGGTCTTTGACCTCGTCTGTGGCTCCCCTAATTCCATCGAGCCATCCCTTGGCGGTGTCTTGGGGGGTGGCGGAGGTATTGGCTACTCGTGCGGCTGCCGTTTCTTGACTATAATAGTCTGTCTCCATGCTGCGGCTGTTGCTCGCTTGTGGCCTCCATTGTTGCCTCTGCTTTCTAGGTCGTGTACAGTCTCGTGAGAAGTGACCTGCGTTGTTACAGTTGTAGCAGATTACTTCCCTCATGTCGCGCTTTTGTCCGCTTCCTTGTCCCTGTCCTCCCCTACCCCTATTCGGAGTGCGGTACTCTCGTTTCGATCTTTCGAGGACTTCTTCTGCGTCCGCGAGTCTTGCTCGAGAGCGATCTGCTGATGTGTCCATGGCGTTTGGGTCGTAACGTGGTGGATTGCGTGGCGGATTCCACATTGGGTTACGCGGTGGACTCCACGGGGTAGGGTAGCTGCGTTGCGCATTTGCTCTTGGGGGGTTCTTGGGTGGGCCCGTCAGGTTAAGTCTTGCGCGGAGGTGAATGTACTGTTTTTGGCGCTTCAGCGTCGTGTCTTTCCATTCGTTGAAGGTAGTGGGGTTGTCGAGTTCGTATATTTTTGTGAATAGTCGTCCGGGGAGTCCAGCCGTAAAACGATCGATGGTTTGTCGATCGTTGAGTCGATAGTCAGCTTGTCTCGCAAGCTGTTCAAAGCTGGTGACGTACGTGTCAACGTCATCTCCGATCATTTTGAAGCCTCGTGCTAAAGTGGCTTGAGCTTGTTCTTGTTCTAAGATGTTAGAGAAGCGATCAGAGAATCCGGCTGTCAACGTGTCCCATAGGAATTCGTCGTATCGGTCCCTTCCTGTCCTTATCTCGTTATTGAGCCATCCTAGCAGACCCAGCGTCCAGTTGCTGACCAACGGTCCTTTGACGAAGCCTAGGAACATCAGGCAGCGGCGGTAGACGTTTCGAAATACGGGTACATCAGCGTTCAACCCCCAATAGAGATGCCATTGGGTGAGGAACGACTCGTAGTCCGCTCGGTCCCCTGTGAATACCGTGGGTTTTTCTCCCGTAAGTTTGTCTTCTCCGGGAAGCGGTCCACCTCCAGGTGGTCCGCCTCCGGGTGGTCCGCCTCCGGGTGGCCCGCGCGGTGGTCCTCCTCCGAAGTTTCCGAATGGTTGGCGTGGGGGTGAATTTCCGCCTCCTCTGTGTGAGGGCGGGTCAGGTCGGTCGGGTCCTACTGCGCGGAAGATTGCGGCTTCGTCCGCGTCCATCCGATGTCCGGTAGCGGGGTGTATGGGTTGGAGGATTGCATTAGCTTCCTCTCGAATTCGTCGCACTTCTTCGTTGATGATGGTTTCCTCCATCGTTGTTGTGGCCATGGCAGCTATTGCGGGGGATCGGACGTGTATGATTTCTGGTTCTGGTTCGGTTATGCGGAGTGACTCAGCTGTTTGCGCTATTGCGTCTATTTCGGGCTCTTCGTCGTCGTCTTCCGTTTGGTCGTCTTCTCCACTTGTTTCTGAGGGTGCCGGGGTCCTTGGTTCCGAGGTACTTGGTTCTTCCTCCGTTGTCCGTCTATACGTCCCCACTGTTCGCGACTTGGTAGACCTCTGGTGTCGATGTCGCAATTATAGTTTCTTCCGGCTGGTCGTACGGCGTCCCACCTGTTGTCGATTGGGTTCCACGTAATTTCTACCCAGCACACGTGTTCGAAATTGAACTCAACTGGTCGGTAGCGGGTAGGTCCCGACGCGAAGTCGACGAAATATCCGGTGTCTCCTCGGTACTCTCTCCACCTAGCGGCTTCTAGGAATCGTACCGGTACGTTGCGATCTCCTCGTCTTTCCGAGGAGTATGTTCTGAAGTTGGTCCAACGGTCTCGAGTTGTGAACGCCACGATGAAAGGATCTTGGTCTTAATGTAACGTCACCACGGGCGTTAGGTCCGACTTGGACTCGTAAGGGCGTCCACGACTTAGCGATATTCGAAGTCACTGATCGTCACGTGACGATAAGCCCGTATCGTGGCTTCTTCAAGGATTTGACTTCCTGGGGTGCACTAGGACGCTTCGGTCACTAGGCGATCTCTGACTTCTTGATTAGGCGAAGGGGAGGAACTAGAGGGGAGAATGGTAGAGGTACAATGCTTCTCCTTTAGGGCGGCACCAGGGTCGGCACACAAGCTCTTAGAAGGGAGTCGCAAGGGGAAGATGGTGATTCTCGAAGAAGACCAAGATGGCGATACTTGGTCTTCCCGGGCTCCCTATATACATGAGAGGTGAGCTTTAAAGCTCCTCTTGAAACTGTACTACGAGTAGCGATAATAGCTCGAACCTTACTATCGCTTTGTAAGTCGTGCCACACCGGCATGTGACTTGACATCGCTGACTGATACTTAGTCCATGACACATCATCACTTACAAACAGGGTCATTGCCGTATAGTAAGCGTCCACTTCGATCGGACCGTGACACTCCCAGTGACAGGGTTCAAGGCCAAGTCAATGGCACCCTTATTGTCACCATGCAATGGGATGGGGTCGTCGACCTCGTACCCGAGTTCCGCAAGGAAGCTCTGATACCAAGCGGCTTGGTTGGCCACGTCGGTCATGGCCATGTATTCTGCCTCTGTAGTGTTTTGGGCTACAGTCTTTTGCTTTCGCGAGGACCAGCTTATTGCACCATTGGCTAAGAGGAACACATAACCGGAGGTGGAGTGTCTATCATCAACCTGGTCACCCAGGGAAGAATCACTATAGCCATGAAGGCCATCTCCACTGGCGCCATCGTAGACTATGCGCATGTCTATAGTACCCACTAAGTAGGACAAGACGTACATCGCAAGCCGTAGATGTTGGGGGGAAGGATTTGCTGCATACTGCGCCAAACGTGATACAGCAAAGGAAATGTCAGGTCTAGTGCCAATCTGAACGTACAGCAGACTACCAATGAGTGACTGATAGTGCGTAATGTCAGAGGCAGAAGCCTGGCCCGTATATTTATGAAGGTGCTCGTCAGCACCAGCAGGCAAGGGTGTGGAGTGTGGAGTGGCATCAGACATGCCAAAGCGTTCAAGGACATCCTTGATATAGCCAGACTGGTCTATTTCAATGCGTCTCCGGGAGCGGTCGCGCACAATACGCATACCAAGATATGAGTCTATCTCCCCGAGATCTGTCATCTCATAGCGTTCAGAGAGGTCTGACTTAAGACGCTTGATCTTCTCCATAGAAGCACCCATTATTGTGATGTCGTCAACGTAAACAATAACGAAGAGTGGTCCATCCCCCTCTCGTTGAGGCAACACATATACGCCGGCATCGGCAAACGTCCGCTTAAAGCCGAGTGCAACAAGCACTCCATGGAATTGCAAGTTCCATGCACGGGAGGCCTGTTTGAGACCATATATCGCCTTAATGAGGCGACACACCTTCGTCTCTGCACCAGCAGTGGTGAAACCTTGTGGCTGCTCCATGTAAATCTCCTCATCAAGTACGCCATTGAGAAACGCAGACTTGACATCCATCTGATGGATGTGCCAGTCCTCCAGCGCGGCCAACGCCAGAAGTAATCTCAGCGACTCAAATCGTGCAACGGGAGAGAAGGTTTCATCAAAATCTATGCCAGGGATTTGCGTAAACCCCTTAGCCACCAAGCGAGCTCTGTAGCGGCCATCCGCCTTGAGCTTGAAGACCCATTTGGATTTTACTGCCTTGCGATTAGGCGGGAGATCTACTAACTCCCATGTACCATTCTTGGCGAGCGCATCCATCTCATACTGACACGCCAGTGTCCACTCATCTGCATCTGCAGACCTCATGGCCTCTGCATAAGTTGCAGGGTCTCTGCCAACGTAAGCTGCAGCTAACAGCTCCGCATATCCCAGCCGTCTACCGCGCAGTGCCATATTGTCCCCACCGAAGTAGCGAGGGTTGGGCACAGGTGCACGGGTAGAGCGTCTTGGTGCATTATCCATTTCGCGCAACAGCTGACTACGCTGTGCACGATCCTCAAAGCCACCAGGCATATCTGGTGAGGGAGGAGGGATAAAGCGCGCAATGCGCACTGCACTTTGACGCGGCGGTGGTGAAGTGGGAGTGATGTGCTCACGCTTAGGAGTAGTGGGCAGAGTGGGCAGGGCAGGTGGTAGTGACGGCGTGTGTGGGCGCTCTTGTTTTGGGTCTAAAATATCCTCAACATCCTCCTCCTCACTACTGTCAGAGTGTGTGGGGGAGGGTGCTCGCTGTGGTGGTAACGCTGACGTGCTAGGTACGGCAATTACTGGTGTAGGTGGTGGTGGTGAAGCCACTTGAGAAGGTGTTGGGTGTGTCTCAACACCCTGAAGGGACGGGAAGCTACTCTCGTCGAATGTCACATCCCTGGACAAACGGACAGAGCGGGTTGAGCGGTCCCAGAGCTTATAGCCCTTTGATTCGGGCTCAAACCCAATAAGCGTGACCTCAATGGCCTTCGCATCCAATTTGCGACGCTTATCAGCGGGTACGTGCATGTACCCCTTGCATCCAAAGATGCGTAAATGTGAGACATCTGGTACTTTGCCAGAGTGCCAGAGCTCATAAGGTGTGCGCCACTTAAGTGTACGGGTGGGAGAGCGGTTATAGATGTGTACCGCAGTGCTCATAGCATGCTCCCAGAAGCCTTTAGACATGCCAGCTGTGTGTAGCATGGCCATTGCCTTGTCCGTAATGGTGCGGTTAAACCGCTCGGCTTTCCCTTTTACGATCCAAGGGGTGGACTCGTAGACGGTGCTACTACCACTTTGTCGTAAGTCGATTTGTAAGCGTCGCTTAGTCAGCTACTAAGCGCAGTCTGTCTGTCAGTCAATCAATCAATCAGAGAGAAGAAGATGGAACTCTGCAGAGCAGAGGAAGGGAAGGTGGAAATAGTCAGATTGAACAAGACTAGAACAATGAAACAGGGTAGACTACAACTGTTTAAATACAGTTCTAACAATTTCTGTTTTTCTCTGTTTTTCTATGTTTTTCCAGGGACGCGTAAGTGTTAATCTAAATATAACACTACCTATGAGCTGGCGGGAATTCCAGAAGCAGAAGCACATCAGAGATGGAAATCCAGAAGCAGAAGCAGAAGTAGAAGTAGAACAGAAGACGATCGATGGCGATCGATGGCACGATCCATGATCGTGACATTCCCGTTCGACTGTGGTGAACCTGGCATCGTAAGGTGATGCTCTATCCCTCTCTGCTTGAGAATGTCCTGTACTTGGCTCGCCATGTACTCGCCTCCGCGGTCAGAGTGGAGTGCGCGCAGTTTATGGGACGTCGGGGTTTCACCCCAGGCCAAATACATCTGCAGCGTTTTCACAAACTGATCCTTCGACTTAATGAAGTACACCACTGCATGCTTGGAGTGGTCGTCTATGAAGGTGGCGGTGTATGCGGAGCCTTGTAGGGACTGAGTTTGCATTGGACCGGCTAGGTCACTATGTACAATCTCAAAGATACGGGTTGTCCTTTTGGTGGAGGACGCAGAGAAAGGTTGGCGAGTGGATTTACCCAACTCGCACCCACGACACACAGCAGTATGCGTGGTAGAGCTGTCAATGTCCATGCCAGTAGTGGCAGAGGGACCGTACGACTTGAGAGCAGCAGAGGAGATGTGTCCCATGCGCTGATGCCAGATATCAAGAGTGGTGGCAGCACTTTTGACGTGAGTATTTAGGCCAATGCTTGAAGCATCCAACCAGTACAGGTTGTCCTCCAAGTAGCCAACAGCTACACAGCTTTTATTGACAGATATTTTGAAAGAGCCACTATCAAAGGCCACTTCCGCACCCTTTTGTGCTAGTGCACGCGTCGACAAGAAGCGTGTTTTCACCTGTGGTAGATGTAGCACATTACTGAGGGTGATGGGAAGGCCTTGGCTCGTGATGAAGACGACGGAGCCTACACCAACTTGGTCGATGGTGGACTTATCTCCAAGGCGCACAGCACCTTTGCATGGAGTGTAGTCCTTGAAATCGGACCGATGTGGTGTGATGTGGTGTGTGGCACCACTGTCCATCATCCAACGCACATGCGAGGCAGCATACAAGGCAACACCAACTGCATTGTCCGCCCAGTTAATGGCGGGCTCACTATCGACCTCCTTAATGGAGGCTGTGGTTGGTACTAATACATGAGAGTTGGCAGCCTTGTTGCCGGTGTCCTTCAACTTCCCCGCTGCTTCATCCTTCTTCCTCTGCCTGCAGTCAGGCTTGATATTCCCCTTTTTGTTACAATAGTGGCAGGTAAGCTGAGAATGGTCTCTCTTCTTACGTGCACCACCAGTAGGTTTAATGGGGGCAGCCTTGTGAAGCGAGGAGCCAGAGGGGCCAGAGCGACGCTGAACGTGCTCGAAAGCGCGTGCGTGAGTAAACGTGGGCAGAGGGTGGTTAAGGAAAAAGGAGGGGAAGAGAAGCAGCCAGAAAAGATGGGGAAGATTAGCGAGACTTGTCCTTCGAGTGCCCGCGTTTGGGCCTGACTTCCGGGACAATCACACTAAGAGAGAGGGAAAGGGGGAACAATGGCGACCAGGGCGCTGCTATTGCATGGATTGGATTCCAGTAAGTAAAAGTAAAAAGTCTCCCTTTAAGTACAAATAGTCCTGTACTTAAAAGAGAAAAACGAAGCGAAGCGAAGTGAGACGAAGGTACTCCGAGAAAGGCCGCGTGGCCGAAGCGATCGAGACGAATGGTTTCAGACTCAGCCCGAAGGCCGGCCTTACACCTCCTGGGGGGTCAAAATCTTGACCGTCCCCGGTCAAGCTACTTCTAAAGAAAAAAAATCGTGTTTCAGGGTCGAAAATGAAGAAAACGTAAGCTAAAACGGTAGTGGGAAAGATGGGGTCGTGCGTGAAGACAAAGTCACCGCGCGTCTTCGTCAAGCGTCGCCGAGTCCTCGTGTGCCGGCTCTAACACGAGCGCTCCACCTCCGGGATCGAAAACGGTGAGATTGTTGACTAGAATGGGAATAGGGATGGCCGGTGTCGAGCGTGGTGAAGGAGGTACATGTCTTCGACTTGCGCTTGCGAACGTCTTCGTGTGCCGAAAGTAGTCTTGAAACTTGAACGCTTGAACTTGAAGACTGGCCTCCGGGGTCGAATACGAGGTTGTCGATTGGAACGGGAACGGGGATGGCGACGTGCGTGATGAAGCCGTTGCGTGTCTTCGGCATGCGCTTGCGAACGTCTTCGTGTGCCGAGGGTAGTCTTGAACTTGAACGCTTGAACTTGAAGACTCCTCCGGGGTCGAATACGAGGCGTGGGGCGCGGGGCGTGAGCTGCCCGAGTCGAAGCTGCTGCGCGACGACGTCGCGACTTGAAGTGTTGAGGGTGCCGATCTGACTGTTCCCGAAGTCTTCGTACTTGCTCCAAAACTTGCGCGAGTGGGTGGAAAGAGTCGCCAAAATGTCGAGGAGAGTCGAAACAAGGATTGCTGTCGTGACGAGAGCGAACGCGAAGTCGCAGTGAGTGAGGCTGGAGGGTAGAAGCGAGGTCGTGGGGTGTGGGAGACAGGGCACGAGCGTCGACGGAGCTTCGCAAACCGGCGAAGGTTCTTGCCATTCGAGTTGAGGGGTTGACAAGGCAAGGGCGGGCGCGACTTCGAGAGCAGAAGAATCCGAGCCGACTGTCTGGAGTCCGGGAGGTCGTTGTGGTAGCGTCGGGGGGCACTGGATGGGTTCGAGTGGCGCGAGGAGGACAGATTCGCATGGCGACGACCAAGACGGCTCTGGCTGACTCAGCGGGACGATATCGACAGCGGGCGAAGGGGTAGAATCGAGCTCAAAGGGCCGCAGCGGATCCGGTGTCGAAATCTCCAACAAGGGCGAAACCTCAATAGACAAAGGCGAAGGGTGGGACGCAAGTGAACAGTCAGGAGGGGGGATAGTCTCGCCTAGCGACAAGGACAACTTCGAGGGATTCAGCGAGACAGGGACAACGACGAGTTCGACCACGGTATCTGACGAGTCTCCGGACGACGAGCGCAGGGGCCATGATGAATGAGCAGGTATCGAGTGGGGGTCAGAGGGCATCGAGGTCGGAGTCTCAGATGGCGATGGGTTCGTGGGTGATGACAAGGACGTCGAATACTCGGAGCAAGCCAGAGACGTGGAAAGCGGGGTAGGAAGCGGAGACAAGAACTCGCGAATGTCGTCAGTAAACTCAAGGGGAAGCGAGGGAGCAGGCAGGGGAGGAGAAGTCGGAGTGATCGAAGACAAAGACGCGTGTTCGGGCTCGAACTCAGGGTTATCGACCACTGCCGAAGGTACACAGTCAAGGTTCGTGAGCGAGACCGAAGATGAAGGGGGCGTGGACGTGATCTCGGGGACGTCACCAGTATTCGGGGGGATAAGACACTCGGATGCTAACGTTGGCTCGGGCTCGGGCTGAGAGTTCATCGCCGATCGCACAAACGTGGGCAAAATCGAGGACGAGGGTGGGGGCGTGGACGATAACGTGGACGCGGGCTGATCAACCGTCTCCGAGGGCATGTACTCGAAATCTGACGAGATCGAAGGCATGGTCGACGCGGGCATGATCGAAGACAAAGGGTGTATAGACGAGATCTCGGGGACGTCAGCAGCAGCCGAGGGTGCGAGCAAATGAGTATGGAACGGGGTTGGAGAGGCCGAGGGTAGCAACGTGGACGTGATGATCGGAGACGTCGGCGCGGGAATGAGGTCGTTGTCAGTAGCCGAATGCACAAGTGACGGACTATGAGACGGAGGGGAAGCCGAGGGGAGCAACGTGGTCGAAAACGTGTGTGCGGGCTCGGGCTGATCGAGTGTCACCGAAGGCGCTTGCGTGTACTGAGATTCCGAAACCGAGAGTGAAGATGAAGAGGTGTATGGCGTCGAGTGAGAAGACAAGGGCAGCTCGTCGGGGGTCGTCGTTGTCTCAGGGTTCGAGGCGATAGCGCGCGTCACTTCTCGGAGACCGTACGTGTCTCGCGATCCATGCCTGGCGACTGGCTGTTCGCGTCTTACACTCGAGGACTGGAATTGCTGCTCGTGCAGCCAGGGCGACGGGAAATAATCGACGTATGCAAACGCCGCGCGTGCACAACTGAGTACGTCTTCGAAGTGGAAGGGGACGTCAGATGGCTGGAATGGGTTCTTGCCGAGAAGACGAGGCTGAATGACTTTGCGATCCTCGGGATGGAATCCGTACCAAAACGCTGCGTCGCGTTCTTCTTCGGACATGTGGCCTGCGTGGACTAGCGGAGCACTGTAGCACAAGAACTGTCTGTAGTACTGTAACACGTCGTCCTCACAGTCCATTCGCCTTCTGGACGAGTCTTGAACATGACTGTGCAGCTTCTGTCTCATGATCTGGTGCCGCGGAATGGGATTGCCGAAGATGGTGACGAGGGATTGTTGGAAGAGGGGCCAGTCGCGCGAGCGATATCCATTCAGAGACTTCCAGAACTCACGTATCGAGGGATCAACATAGCGAATGATCACATCGACTCGCTGCGGGTCCGTCAGCGCGCAGTCGTACGCCAATGCTTCGAATTCCTCCACAAAGTCCTCCAACGAATCTGCACATCCCGAGTAATATGGAGCGAACTTCGAACGAGGGGAGGGCATCGCTGCTGGTCCGATGCGCGGCGCGTAAGGGTCGTCGTCGTCGTCGTCGTCGTAATACATCCTCGTGCCAGTGGTGCGTACGTGTGATGGTCGAAAAGAGAAATGAATGGGTGTCGGGGATGTAAAATCGATCCTGGGGGCGAGACTGGAGGGCGAACGCGCAAGTTCGGAGATTGGAATGGAGGTGGATTGGAAGCAGATACAACGAGATCGAGGGGGATCGAAGGGGATCGAAGGGAACGAACAAGGGAACGATGAAGATAAGTGTAAGCTAAAAGTGATGAGAGAAGGTGGGACGAAGATCGAACGGGAACGAGGGGAACGATGATATGGATGGGAGGAGACCGAGGATGACTAGATCTTGGCGATAACGAAACTGAGCTGGAGTCGAGTGAGCGTCGTAGACTGAGGGAGACTGATTGACATTGAGTTGGTCACCAGAGGCGACCGAAAAGAAAGAGAAGAGGTTGGGGCTGCTTGGTTGTAGGGTTGGTCACCGGAGGCGACCGAGAGGTAAAAGTTTGAAGGTTGGAGGGAGAGATAAAACCACTGAACTCTGCCTCACTGGGGCAGCCAGGTGAACGTGCTCGAAAGCGCGTGCGTGAGTAAACGTGGGCAGAGGGTGGTTAAGGAAAAAGGAGGGGAAGAGAAGCAGCCAGAAAAGATGGGGAAGATTAGCGAGACTTGTCCTTCGAGTGCCCGCGTTTGGGCCTGACTTCCGGGACAATCACACTAAGAGAGAGGGAAAGGGGGAACAATGGCGACCAGGGCGCTGCTATTGCATGGATTGGATTCCAGTAAGTAAAAGTAAAAAGTCTCCCTTTAAGTACAAATAGTCCTGTACTTAAAAGAGAAAAACGAAGCGAAGCGAAGTGAGACGAAGGTACTCCGAGAAAGGCCGCGTGGCCGAAGCGATCGAGACGAATGGTTTCAGACTCAGCCCGAAGGCCGGCCTTACAACGCGCTTCCTCCGAAACAATGCGCGCAATTATTTCAGCGTGCTTGAGCTTGGAGGGGGCGCCACTGGCGAGGATGGTAGATGCCAGAACCTCATAGGAGGCTGGCAGAGCGTGGAGGAGAATGAGGCAGAACTGGGTGTCAGTGACACCCATCTGCGCGTTGGAAAGGCCGACTCTCAGCTCATTGAGCTTGGCCAACTGAGAGGCCATTGGAGAGGAGTCGTCGAGGCGGGCTTGAGTTAACTGAATCCACAAATTAAATATGGTGGTGCTGCCCAAAGCACCAGCATAGACGTCCTTCAGCTTGTCCCACTTTGATTTGAACAGTGGGTAGGCGTATGGGTCGGCAACGAGGGAGTAGACGTCGGGTTTGAGGTAGAGGCGGAGGTACGCCTTTGCCCGACGCTGGACAGATTCCCACTCATCAAGAGTGACTCCAGAGGGAGGAGCCATGAGGGTGAACACATCCTCAGCTTCGTGCAGCGTGAGGATGGCCTCAATGGTCCCAGACCACTCGTTCCAATTGGTCCCATCAAACTGACCAAGGTGTATGCCAGATGGCATGCCGAAGGAGTTGCCATATGCGTTGGTAAGGCGCATGGAGGGTGTGGACCCAGAAGTAATTGGGGGCAGGCCGGATGAGGCACCTGCCGTGGCTCCTCCAGCCGCACCAGATGTGGCAGCACCGGTGGGGGAGGCAGCGCGAGAAGAGTGTGCAGAAGACATGGGGATGGTTTATCTATCGCCGAGGAGCAGTCAGCGATTGTGCTTCATAACAGTTGCAAGATATGGGGGCAACCACTCCTGTCTGTGAATCTGTAAGGCCAGAACGCTAGTGCGTCCTGCCTCCTGAAGTATGCCAGCGATACAAGGGCTAGGCCCAGGATGAACAATCCCTTTGCCATACTAGGAGCTAGCTGCCAGCCAGGATGTGTCTAGGACACAGCTCACTAGTTTGCGTCAGGGGGATATGGAGGGAAGCTTTCAGAGCCCAAGGCTGTCTACCTCAGCCTTCTCGGCCTGTTGGTTGCCTCATCGCCACAAGTGGCTTCACTGAATCCTTTCCCATTGCCGCTACAAGGCAGGTATCTGGTTGCAGAACACCATAAGGTGAACACCCCCCAGAGTCTGAACCAGGTTTTACACTCCCATGGTGAGGAGATCCTGCGCCCAGTGTGGAGCACCAGAGACAGCTGGCGCTAAGCTCCACAATACACAGCCCAGTGGGCCATGCACACCTGGATATGGATTAAGGGGCTACCAGATCCAATCTCCTTGCGCATAGCGCAGGGGCTAGGAAAACAGTGGGGGTGAAAGTAGGACTACTGGGCAGTACATGTACAGGAGGTTCCTCAGCAGAGACCACTGGCGCCCCAGTGTCTACTGCCTTGGGCAAGGCTGGTGAGGCCCCAGACAGACCTCAGCCTGGTGTGTGATCCTAAGAACACAGTGACCAGCCAAGTGGAGTGGCTTGGGCACCAGGGCCCATAACCTGATGAACAGCATACATAAAGACCATACTCACAGTGGACTGGGAAGACTGTGGTGAGATATGGAGGTAGGCTTGAAGCAGCAACAGAGATAGTCAAGCAAGTGAAGCAGATGGTAGTCTGGCACACAACAGATGAGAACTGGTGATATTACAGAGGAGGAGACATACCTGGCACACAACAGATGAGAACTGGTGATGTGCCAGAGCGTACAAAGTACTCTACTTATACTGCTACAGAGGGTGACGCTGGTAACATAGAGTCACAGTAAATACAAGGAGCGCATTGTTCTATATACGGACAAAGGAGTGGATGTAAAGGAGAACAAGGCGATAAAGAACAAGAAGAGTCCAGACTATGATATCATAGTGACATCACAATAAAGATAAGGAAACAAAGGGAAGTACATAGACGTAGTACAGGGACAGTCCAGAGTGGTCCATGATGTCATGTACATGTGTGATGTCATAGATAAGAAAATGCAAGAAGTCCGAGATTGTAAAGATCAAAATAATCTAATCTACAAGTCCTGTATATCTAATCTAAAGCAGTCCGTTATCTGCATGTCCATTGAGCCGCTAAGTGCGCTCAGGCCACTTATCAACAAAGAGCTGATTCCCATCCATAGGACAGGTTTGTCTGGCGCATTGGCGAAGTAGGAGTCCCAATACTCCTGAAACTCGGGACCGAGCTCCGCTACCTCGGACGGCTTTGGACGCCACTTGATTCCCGCGTCCACCGCGCTAGTAATATGGGCACCAAATTAGAAGGAAGTTAATTGCCAAATGATGGCGCACTTGTGCATTGAGACGTCCTTCCTGGTCATTCCAAATTCGGCAGCCGCAGCTGAAGTACCGTAGTCAATCGTAAAGCATGCGCAGGAACGCCTCTCAATGAAGGAAGGAGAAGAGACGCACCATCAATCGCCCCTTCCTCGTTGAGGAATATCGCAGCCAGCGATTGCGCCTCATCTGCAGCAAAGTACTGGATGAAGAGGACACTGTGGTCTGCATATTCACGTCAGAGAAAAAACAAGATGGCCGTCGTACGGAAAACCTTGGTAATTCTCGCCAACCCCAGGCAAGTCGACACGCTGCCTCACCCCAACGCTGTCAAGCACGTCCTTGGTGCCGATCCCCGAACGCTCCAGGATACCAGGAGAACCAAATGCCCCCGCTGAGACGAGGACAAGCTTCGTTCCTCGCACAGTACGCGTGTCCCCCGGGCCATCAAGGTGCAACAACGGGTTGAGAGCATATGCGACGCCTGTCGCGCGATTCTCACTACTCGTTGTATAAGAGGCAAAAGAAACATGTCAAAGATAAAACGCACTCGTCAAACGTAACGTGCTTCACATGTACCCCCGTCAAGAAATGCAGGTTCGGTCGGGTGTCCTTTAGCGGATAGATCATGTTGTGCGGCACATCCGAGCGGGTGCCCGTCTCGGCATTAATCCATCTGCTCCCGAAAATGACGATAATCAGCACTCTCCGAGCAGGAACGGTGCATACTAGGGAGCATGCACGCACTTGAGCCACCTCTGCAGCCAGTGCGCTATTCAGCCGTCGACTAGCTGCAGTCAACCGAAAGACACCCACTGTATAGACGTCGATCGTTTCTAAATCGTTCGAATCCGTGTCATCCGACTTCTGCGCACGGTCCGGATCGAGTATGCGTGCAACTTGAAGGAACTGCTTCCCGAGGTCTGTGAAGTATCCTCCAGGCGAGACCGCAAGCGGTCCGTCTGTGCCATGAGTTGGCCCCCCACCAGGGACCTGGTACGTCTCGATCTACGATCCCTCAATTTCAGACAGAGCAACATAAAACCTTTCCCTTGCGCACCTTTTTCAGGAGTGGGATGAGGTCTTTCGAGCCCCACCCGGGATTCTGATACACCGTTTCCCAGTCATCAAAGTCAGAGGCAGATGGGCGCGTGTACATCATGACTGACGGCAATCAATTAGTTCACCCGGGAACGCGTAGGTGGATATCAGTCAGGCGACCGATGCTCGTGAACCAGGGAGACGGGACATGGGACGCACAGTTGATGCTGCCTCCGCCGCCGAGACATTGTCCACATGGCACGATCGTGGTGCGGCCGCCAAGCGCAGCGCTCGGTTGAGAAATATGCGCACGCGTGGTGCGGGAGCCAGGTGCGAGGTGGCACATGATGTTCAGAGGCAGCGTATGCGCGGGGTTGTCGTGTGTGGTAGGACCGGCCTCGAGTAAGAGGACGCGCAGGTTCGCGTCGGCGGCAGCGAGACGACCGGCAACAACGCACGCCGCCGTGCCGCCTGTTCACGGTCGGATATCCACGCGGTTAGCGGAAGCGCGTCAGGTAGGAAGCGTAGGAGGTCGAGGTTGACTCACCGCCTGCGATGACGATATCGTATTCTTCGTTGATGGCGGTGGGGGTAGACATTGATGGCCTCCATCGACCTCTTCAATGCAATTAAATATGGTTCACGCATCTGCGGAGCGCCATATACAATGCGTGTGAAGCGAAAGTATGTAAACGGATAATAGCCCCCGGTCGGTTGGTCGAGTACGAATGTCACTTGGTTAAAGCGTTGTTACATCATATCCCACGACGCGTTATATCTAAGTGCAGGTAGCGAATACTCCAAAAACAAACTGCTGCAACAGCCCAAACCCCTTCTACCTGCACGATCTGAAGTTTGGTGGCGTCTTTTAGGGTGGGCCGTGAGTCAGCCGGAGTTCACCTATGTGGGGAAGTTGTGGGGAAGTCACCCATCTGACGGCATCTACACCAAACTTCTATATCCACCAGGGATAACCTAAGGGATGCCCGTTGCGTTGCGATACTTACTCGGATTGGGGCACCTTACACGCATAGACATATGGACTCACGCTCAGACTTCTCACAAACCGTAGTGTCACCATGACCGGTCCTGGCCCAGACCATCCCAAACTGATTTTTGACGATGCTGTGAAAAAGTGTGTACGTGACTAATAGCCCCCAGTCGCTTGATTGAGGATATACAGTACTAGGAAGACCGAGATAAGACGACCGAAATGGAGCACGTGACCGAACTCACCGCGGCCGAGACCGTTTTTGGACACTTGAAAACCCTTGGAATGTCCGATATTTCTGATTGAGTGCGTACGACGGTCACAGCTAATGATGTACTAGCGTACGCAGCCGACCAAGAGGATTGGACCAGGAAACGGGCGTTCATAGACTGGGGCGCAGAACGGCTGGATACACTGGCGTCGTACAGACTTCGGCGAGTAGACCCTGGGTACCACTAGACACACCCATCCCCCATTGACAGGCCCACCTCATTTGCATACATAGACGCAGTGATAACACCACCAGACTGTGTCGAGCACCCCTATGGCAGCGACAGATGGGGAGAATGATAGAGAGGGGAGGAAAATAAGCCCTCCATAAGCTTCAGTCAGTCGTCCACGTAGTTGGCAAGGTAGTCAGTGGAACGAAGGAATTGAGGATGGCATAGAGCATAGTCCAAGTTTAAGTTGAGAGAACGACTGTCTCTGCGAGTCACTGCTTTTCTCCCCGAGGGGAGGAAAGGACCGGTGCAGCGCCGGGGGAAACAAGGGAAAAGGGGAGCGGCGCGCGGCCGTAGCGGAAAAACATCGTCGACAAATTTATAGTCCATGTGTACGCTACGAGGTGGAAAAATAAAGCACAGGTCCTTAGGTGTACCCGAAGATAGCGAAAGCTAAGCATAGAGAGTGGGCTGAAGCACGAAGTGCTTCTCGACCAAAAATGAGGTGGTTTTGTGTCCGAGGCAAGGTCGCGACGGGCGGGGCCTCCCGGAGCGAGCTGACGCGCGTCGGACGCGTGAGTCTCATCGCTGATCCCTTGGAAATTTAGCCGTTCTAAGGCAAAGCGAGGAACGAGCGGTGCCTTAGAATACAGTCTTTGAGTGAGCGGGCGAAGCGGCACGTGCCCATTCCTTCCTTGCGTGCCGCCACCTGCCCGCCCTACTTGTCAACCGGTCTGTAAAACCGGTATTACTTTCGTTTTAAAAAAAAAAGAAGAAAGCAAACGTACCACCAAGTCCTCTCTCCATATCCTTTCCAGTGTATCTTTCCCTCCGTTTAAAAAAACTCCGAAGCATGCCGCGCATCTTGAACGATCCGACACAGGCCACTTGCCCAAGTTTCGAGGGAAACGACTGGGACTTCCTCCGTCAGACCATGATTGACGCGCACCAGGGCGTTAATCCTCTCACCGAGGAAGGGGCTGCCATACTGCTGAAAGAAGCCTGGGCCAGGGAAAACAACAACAAGATAGCGGCCTGGAACGAACAGCTCGAGCAAGTTCGGGCCGAGCAGGAAGAACTAGACAGGCAGGTACAGGAAGAGGAGGACGCACAACAAGTCCTACGCGACAAAGAGGCCGAAGAGCAGCGCAAGGAGGCGGACAAGAAGAAGCCAAAGCTCAACCCTTTCGACCCCAACCGTACCCTCGGGAACTCCATTGAGCCAAGGCCAGCTCAGTATGCCCTAAACAAGGTCAACAATCTGGAATACGTCGAGCTGGACTACTTCACTTTAAGGGGCTGCAAGGACGCCACCACCGACGCCAACAGATCCATAAGCCAGGACACCCTGGCGTTCACCCAAGTCGAAGGCACCTTCGCCATCCGCCCTCTCGCCGCTATAAAACCCTCCAGGAATGTCAGGTGCGACGAGGAACTGAGCTGGGAGGAAATGTTCGACGCCAAGAACACCATGCTGCACTTCATGGGAAAGTCCCGGGCCTGGCCCGCCGCTCACGCCATGTCTCTTGCAGCTTTCTTCGTCGCGCTGGAGCTACACCCCAGAAGGAACCAAGACAACGGCAAGAGGATTCTCATAACATACCAGAGCCGCGTCAGGCGCGAATGGTTCGATGCTCTCAGACGCAACGAGGGTTTCAACATTGAAACCCTCAGCGAGGAATACCTCCAGACCGTCGCCGAGGAGGTAAACAAAAGGGCCCAAGACGACAGAATCGAACAGGTGCGTCCCTTTCCCCACCCCAAAGCCTATTTTTCGCGCTAATCCTCTCCCTTTCGTCTCCCCATCCTTTTCTCCTCTCCCTACCGCACATCCCCGTCCTCTCGCTGCTGCCCTACGCGTCCATGTGCCCTTTTCCCCCTCCTCTGCCGCTGGCCCTTTTACCCCGTGCACCGACGCACCCTCTCCCCTCTCTCCGCCGGCTATGCCCCGCGCGCTGATGGCCCTCCTTTCCTCCCTCTCACCGCCGGCCATGCCCCGCGCGCTGATGGCTGATGCTGTTTTCTCCCCTCTCACCGCCGGCTATGCCCCGTGCGCTGATGGCTGCTGTTCCTTCCCTCTCACCGCCGGCTATGCCCCGCGCCGTGATGGCCTGCTGTTCTTCTCCCCCTCGTCGCCGGCCTTGCCCCGTGCGCACGCTATGCTGTTTCCCCTCCGGCCGCCGCTGTCTCACTCCCTCCCACGCCACCTTTCCCAACCCGCTCCTTTCAACAACTACCGCACTACCAATCCTGCAGATTGGCAGAGCTCAAGCCACCCTCAACGCCTCCATGGCGCGAGGCTCCTCCTCCAGGCACCATCGTGACCGTCCTCAGCGGCCATCCAATCGCCAGCGCTCCCTGTCCCCCTACCAACCTGAATCCCCTAGAAGGCGTCGCCGCTCCCGCTCCCCGCGCAGAGACCAAGGCCCTCCCCTTGATCGCTCCGAGCCGCGCCCCCGGGTCACATCCCGTCGTCTCAGGCCAGACAAACCCGAGTTTTTTCAGGCCGGCGCAGGCCCACGTGGCGGAGTCTGCGCAGCTTGCCTCGGCCGCCACGACCACACCTTCGCAAAATGCGACGGCTCCAAGCTATGGGACGGTTCAAAAGGGGCCACCAGGAAGAACGAGCAGGGAAGGCTCATCGCTCCAGATGGCCTTCCCGTGTGCTTCGATTGGCAGGTCCCGAGGGGATGCTCCTCCGCGAGCCACCCCGAGCAGCACGTTTGCTCCGGTTGCGGAAAAAGCGGCCATGGAGCCCAATCGTGCCCTCGCGCAGAGAAGGCTTGAGCCGCTCATGCCCTATCACCGGGGCTTCTGGGCCTCTGAGCTCGTGCGCCTTAACCTCCTACCCAAATACCCTTCGCTCCTACAGAGTTTCGTTAGCGGTTTCGACTTTGGTATTCCCCGGGTTTTGCAGACTTTTTCCCCCCCTAACCATCACTCTATTAATTCCCTGCCCAATGTATATAATGCTATCGTGGAACACGAATTCGCAATGGGACGTTATATCGGTCCCTTCACACGTAAACAGTTGGAGGCCAACCTCGGCCCGTTTCAGACTTCCCCTTTGTCCCTCGTCCCCAAAACGTCCAAGCCCGGAAAATACCGAGCCGTACATAATTTCTCGTACCCCCACGACCCCCTGCCGGATGTCAGCGCAATCAATTCCCACATCGACAGCGATCTTTTTCCATGCACCTGGGGCACCTTCACCACCGTTGCTCTCCTCATCGCCCGCCTTCCCCCAGGCTCCCAGGCCTCTGTGCGAGACGTCGCCGAGGCCTACAGAACCATCCCCGCCGCTCCATCCCAATGGCCCGGTTTGGTCATCCGCTTGCGGGCGGATGACAAATTCGCGGTCAACATATGCAACAACTTCAGCCTTTCATCGGCCGGGGGAGTATACGGTTTGGTGGCTGATGCAGGCACGGACATCTTCAGAGGTAATGGCTGTCGGCCCCGTTTCCAAATGGGTCGACGACCACCTGTTCTTTAGAGTACCACGGGCCCTTCTGTCCGAATACAATGAGCGACGAGCCAACTGGCGCAGTGAGATCCACGCCCACGGCGGGCGCAGGCAAGACGGCAGCCGCGTCTGGTACGGGGGTAAGAGCTTACCGGATGACTCCACTGAGGAGTTCGATGAGGACTGCAGCGCAGCGCTCCAAGACCTGGCAGCAACCTCCCCGCGCGCCGCGGAGGATCTGGCCTTCGCCTACGCCGATGCTGACATCGACGCGCTCTCAGTGCGGCTCGGCATCAAATGGGAGGAATCAAAATCAGTTCCATTCGGAACCGAGGTCCCCTACCTCGGCTTCCTATGGAACCTGCAAACGCGTCTGGTCAGCCTGCTCGAAAACAAAAGGACCAAGTACTTGGCCGCCATTGCAGAGTGGGAGAGCCAGCGCACACACAATCTGCTCGAAACGCAGAGCCTATACGGGAAACTCCTACACGCATCTCTGGTCATCCCCGCAGGACGAGCTTACCTCACCAACCTGGAGGCCATGCTCGGTTCCTTCAATAACCGTCCTTTCCTACCGCACTCCCCGCCCCGGGACACTCCAGACGACCTTGCTTGGTGGAAGCGGCGTCTCGGATGTCCCGAAATTTCCAGGCCAATCCCAGAGCCCCAACTTCTCGTCGACTACGAAGCCTACTCTGACGCCAGCTCGGGCTTCGGAATCGCCATCACGATCGGCCCGAAGTGGCGAGCGTGGCGCCTGGCCGCCGGCTGGAAATCCCAGGGACGAGATATACAGTGGGCCGAAGCTGTTGGCTTCGAGCTCCTTGTCATCGCCCTATGCACGCTCGCAGACGAGGGCGAGCACGTCAAAGTGTACGGAGACAACCGGGCTGTCGTCGAAGGATGGTGGAAAAAGTCCAGCTGCAAACAGACCCACCAACCGTGTTTTCCGTCGCATCCTCAGCCTATCGGAGAACGCTAACAGGACTATACACACGAGATATGTCCCTAGCGCACAAAACCCAGCTGACCCACCTTCCAGGGGACGCTACCCCCCACCAGAACTTCTCCTCGACAACATCCCCCTCCCCGAAGAACTCAAGCCCTTCCTCACTGATGCCGTCCCCAGCCGCCCTTATTAGAGGAGTCGCGCTCACCCGCCTGGTGCGCCCATCCGACTTCCCAAATCCACAGCCGGACCCCAAGCGACGGAAGATCCTTGTAACAAGGCCGCAGCAGCTAGACATCCCCTCCACCATGGCCCCTCCCCACAAACGACCTGCTCCCTACCCCCAATCGCTCGCCCCTCTCCCGTCCCACCTCCGGCCGCACTGCCTCGCGAGAGATCGCTTGAGAATGTGGACTCCGGCCTCCCCGCTACAGCCCCCCGTCGACTGTCCCGCCATCGGCCCGTCCGAGCGCAAACGCATCAAGGACACCATGATCCACGCTTGGGAGGAGGACACCCGCGCTGCGTATGGCTCGGGCCTCCTAATGTGGCACCGCTTCTGCGACGACAAAGGAGTTCCCGAGCTCGAGAGGGCCCCCGCTGCTCAGCCCCTCCTCTCGGCCTTCGTCGCGCACATGGCCGCCGCGTACTCAGGCAAGACCATCTCCAACTACCTCAACGGAGTCCGGGCCTGGCACTGTATTACACAGCATTCACTGGGCCCTAGACAAGAAGGAGATGGACACGATGTTACGAGCCGCCGACAAGCTGACGCCGAGCGCCTCGAAACGGAAGAAACGCCGCCCGTACACCCCCGACTTCATCGCGACGATTGGCCAACACCTAGACCTGGAAGATCCTTTCGACGCTGCGGTCTTTGCTTGCCTGACCACCTGCTTCTATGCCTCGGCAAGGCTCGGCGAGTTCACGGTTCGCACCCTCAACAGCTTCCGTCCCAGCTCGCACATCACCCCCCGAAACCTGTCCTATGACCAAGACCGCAACGGTCTTAAGGTCACCGTCCTACACCTCCCGTTCACCAAAGCCGCCGGCAACGCGGGTGAAGACGTCTACTGGGCGGCACAGGAAGGAGGCAGCGACCCGACGGCAGCCATGCGAAACCACCTTCGCGTCAATCAACCGTCCGAAGCCTCGCACCTCTTCACATATCGGGTCAAGAGCGTGCGTCGGCCGCTCACCAAAGCGAAGTTCCTGGAGAGGATGGAGAAGGCGGCGCTCGCAGCTGGCCTCGAGCCCCTGCAAGGGCACGGCATTCGAATAGGCGCGACCCTCGAGTACCTCCTCCGGGGTGTACCCTTTGACGTCGTAAAGGCCATGGGATGCTGGGCCGGGGACTCTTTCCTCCTCTACCTCAGAAAACACGCAGTCGTCATGGCACCCTACATCCAGGCCGCGCCCTCCCTCCACGAGGACTTCATCCGCTACACCATGCCGCCGGTACGCTAGCGCACTCACCCTCTCCCCCGCTTGCAGTTTTTTCTCCTTTCCGAAAGGTGAGCAAACCATCCTCATCGCCTCCTAATTAAGGGGTGCCGAGTCTCACTCGCCGCGTCATCGATTCCTTACAGGTCGGGTGTCGCGACCTCGCCTCGGCCACAAGCACTCTCATTTTCGATCGAGAAGCGCTTCGCAGCTTTCACCCAATCTCTCCCTCTTATCTTTTCTCGCTTCCCCTCGTATCGCATGGACTATCACTCTACTTAATACCTACTCGTAACCGCCCCCCTGTTTTGTTCTAAAAATACAACCTGTCAAAGGTCGCCGCCTCGCCGGCAGCCCCATCCGCCCCGTGCTGCGCCTCTCCTTCCTCCTCACACCCTCTATCCAGCGCGGCACGGAATCCTCCCGTAAGAGCTAAGAAAGCGACTCGCAAAGATAGCCGTTCTAAGGCAAAGCGAGGAACGAGCGGTGCCTTAGAATACAGTCTTTGAGTGAGCGGGCGAAGCGGCACGTGCCCATTCCTTCCTTGCGTGCTGCCACCTGCCCGCCCTACTTGTCAACCGGTCTGTAAAACCGGTATTACTTTCGTTTTAACCCGCCCGCCGCCCTTTTGAAAGAAAATGGATCGATGATGAGGTCCTCTGTGTGCACCGACGCCCATCCAGTCGCTCCGGGGGTCCCGCCCGCCCGTCGCGACCTCGCCTCGGCCACAAGCACTCTCATTTTCGATCGAGAAGCGCTTCGCGCTTTCACCCAATCTCTCCCTCTTATCTTTTCTCGCTTCCCCTCGTATCGCATGGACTATCACTCTACTTAATACCTACTCGTAACCGCCCCCCCGTTTTGTTCTAAAAATACAACCTGTCAAAGGTCGCCGCCTCGCCGGCAGCCCCATCCGCCCCGTGCTGCGCCTCTCCTTCCTCCTCACACCCTCTATCCAGCGCGGCACGGAATCCTCCCATAAGAGCTAAGAAAGCGACTCGCAAAGACTACAGGGTGCGGCGGGCAGGCGAAACGTGTTTGGTTTTTTGAACTGGATGGAAAAACGAGCGGAAAGAGGCACGGGCACGTGCCGCCTCCATCAGCAAAATAAATCGGGAATTGGAAGCAGCTGCAAGTGCTTGTAAGCTGTCGCAACTTCCACAAGCGGCCCAACTCAGGGCTGAAGTTGGAAGAGCTCACATGCGCTCCCACAATGATGTCGTTTCATAATTCATTACAATTGTCACTTAAAATTGCAATTGTCTTGCGAATTGTAACCAATTTTGTGACTTACAATACCTATCAAGTAATTTTGCATTTACAAGTGCTTATAATTGATTATAATTCAGAGAATAACGAGTTGGAAAAATTACAATGCCATTACTACTACCGTTGGCTTTTTCTCCGTGTTATTATTATTTCATTATTATATATCAGGCATAGACTATAATTGCATAAACCAACTGCGTGACAACGGATTTGAACACACAGCCTCAATACTCAGTACTGTACTCAGTGCTTGACAAGTATACCACTACGCCACACAGCCGTTGATCAACTAGTCAACAGTTATCTCATTTGAATACCAGGCCCCATACAACAGCCTCAAGCGTCCCACGCGCGGCGCGCCCTCCGTCCACCTTTCATCTCCATCGCGTCGCTTATGTCTTCACCCTCGGCCGATCGACTTCGTGACATCGCCCCTCTCTTTACTGGACCATCCTAGTTCGTGCTCTCTGTTTTGGGCACAGTTCACATCGTTGCTATTGCCGGCGCTAGTGTATTGCAAGGGTTTGGGAACCCGTACCCTTGTCACGGGATCCGCGGGTTTTCGCGGGTACGCAGGTTGCCGGTCCAGAAGTTGCCGCAACGTGTCGACTCGGTCACATCAACACTACTGTTATGTTCAGCTCGTCGACTGCTTTGGCCCAGGGATTTTCAAGAAGCTAAGTGTTTTTTCCTTATCCTTTAAATTAACTAACTACAATGTTTTTTTCTTCTACAGCCTGAGGATCACACGGTGTGCAACCACGACGCTACGACACCGACGCGGCCTCCAAGCCGCTCCCCGCTACATTACTACGACACTGACACGGCCAGTTCCGCCGTGTCGCTACGACACCGACACGGCCTGCAACTCCCGCCACGCTGCTGCGACACCAATACGGCGGCACGCAAGCCCCGCCGCCTCTTCCAAAATGGCGGCACGCAGCCCCGCCGTGTCACTACAGCACCGGCGCGACCTGTAACGACGCCTGTCCTCGGCTCTCCAGTTCGTGAGTGGCTGCGGTGCCTCGCTGCGATTCAAACCTGCTGACGACACCTGTCCTCCAGATAGTGAGTGACTGCGGTGCCTTGCTGCGACTTGGGCCTGCTGACGACGCCTGTCCTCGACTCTCCAGGGAATGAGTGGCTGCGGTGCCTCGCTGCGATCCTCCGCCTCGCTACGACACCAACACGGCGGCACGCAGCCCCGCCGTGTCGCTACGACATCGGCGCGACCTGCAAGCCCCGCCACCTCGCTACGACACCAACACGGCGGCACGCAAACCCCGCCGCCTCGCTACGACACCAACACGGCGGCACGCAGCCCCGTCGTGTCGCTACGACACCGGCGCGACCTGCAAGCCCCGCCGCCTCGCTACAACACCAACACGGCGGCACGCAGCCCCGGCACCGCAACGCTACGGCACCGACACGGCACTGTGATGCCACGACACCGACGCAGCCCCGCGATGCCCACGACACCAACGTGGCGCTGCGACAAGGTCAACGAGGGGTTCAGACTTCAGAGAGGCGTACCAGGGAGGCTTTTGTAGCTTACAAGTACAGTAGTACTACAATGTTGTATTAAAATAAAACACACGCTAATGGGATTTGAACATGTTTGAGATTCGAGTGCACGGGTCACAAGGGTATAGAACCCTGGGCCTTGTGATCCATTATCCAGATTGATACGATGACTTATTTTTGATAATCGACGAGATTTGGTGCATGATATGGTAAAATTACAACAACTTGCAAGGGTTTATAGTCGGGCCACAAGAATTATGAAGGGTTTGCAAGTGCTCACAACGCAACCGCAAAACGCAACCAACAAATAGAAGCGCTTACAATGCGACCATAGGGATTATTTCATATTATCAGAACTTGTAGATCGACCCAAAAATTGTAAGCTATTGAGGTCTGATTACAAATGATTCTAAGATCACCATAGAGCTTACAAGCCAAGTAAATCGATTCTCAAAACGGCAAGTGCCTAAATTTTTAATTTATTTTGCTGATGTCGTCCGCTCGGTTCTGGGCTAACTCGGAGGCCACCGTGGCCGCCCCTATCCGCCCAAAGTCTTCGACGAACACTTTTTTTTCGAGGGATCACAGTAATAAATAAGTTTATTTCTGTGCCACGTACTGTTTCCTTCTGGCGCAGCACGGTACGCCTTTACAGATTGCAGAGCAGTGTCAGTGACACGCAAAGACAAGACCAATGACCACACAGGATCCGAAATGATCAATAATCGAACATATGTATTACTTATACTGTATAGAACAATTTACGAACACTGCACGCCTGCCGGGACGGGATTAAAGACCTAATAACGTAACCCCTGACCGTCAGTTCTTCGACCGCATATCTAGTTTGGTTTTAGCCGGGCCGTCGAGCTAGAGCACGCTAGCGTGTTCTATCGAATGCGTTTGTGACGGTTTGTCTGTCCTTCCTTATCCACAGAATATCCACAGAAAGAGGTGAATGGGCACCAATCTCTTGAGTTGTTGCATTCTCCGACAGGCCGAGAAAGCTGCAATACATTGAACATACAGCAACCAATGTAGATTTGAAGCATGATCTCTAAGTGATAAGAGTGTACAAGTCTAGTCAACTATCTAGACATACCGGAATCAGACTATCAGTCCTCGCAGACGGTGGCAACATATTGCTGATCCGAATCCTTCACCACCGCGACTGGCTAGGCGACACCTTTGATCCCGAGCTCCTCCGCGATGATCACGGCTGCCTTCTCCCCGATAACGAGCGCCGTCCCATACGTGTTCGAGCTGACGTTTCCTGGCGGCACGGATAGGTCGGCAACTTTGAGTCCACGCACGCCGTACACGTTCAGCTTTGAATCGACGACGCCGCCCTGCTCGCGCGGCTTCATCGCGCACGTGCCAAGCTAATTGATAATCGCAAATGTATAGGTACACGTCAATTGCGCGTCACCAATGACGGACGCTCCCGCGCTTTGTAGAGGGTAGAACTCACTGAGTGCCAGGCCGTGATCACTATCCCCCCGGTACAAGGAAAAACAAACGAAAGACGAGTGAGTGAGCAACGTAAAGTTTAGGGAGACAGAGGCCCGGGAGTTACAAACCCTCAGCACGCGCGAACTCCTCGAGCGCACGCTCGTCCTCCTCTGAATAAACGATGCGCGGTGCATCAAATGGAACGGGTCCCTCGGCGTGCGCGATGACGGACGCGGGCCCGCTCGGCACGAACTTGGGGTGCATCATGGGCGGCTCACCGCGGAAGTGCGGCATGCGGCGTGCGATCTCGCGCATGAACTTGTACACCCACGTCAAGGGTTGCACGTCCGCCTTCCTGGTAAGAAGAAAATTGCATTGGTGAGGACCGGATGGGAGAGTGGCGATGGAAAAGGACGGACGACCCGAAGAAGCCCGGGACAAAGTCTACAGGCGCGGAGACGTCGTCGGCGTGCGTGATGTGCACGTGTCCACGCGCGAGAGGGTATTCCTGGACGAGTCCGCATCAGGCTTGTTGCGCGCGCGACTACGGGAGGGAGGGAACAAGTGACTCACGGTGTATGAACCCAAGGTGAAGTATTTGCGCGGAGGGAGCACTGTAGGATCCCCGATCAAACTGGAGGGCGGTGAGGATTAGGGCAATGATGAGCGTTGTGACGACTGAGTTGTTGGATAACGTACATCGAGAGCACGGCTATCAACAGGACAGGCTTGTCTGGCGCATTAACAAAGTAGGAGTCCCAATACTCCTGAAACTCGGGGCCGAGTTCGGCCACCTCGGAGGGTGTACTGGGACGCCACTTGATGGCCGCGTCGATCGAGCTAGTCATACGGACATTACTGTAAGTCAGAAGCGAATCATTGCCAAGCGTTGGCGCACTTGTGGGCCGAGATCTCCTTTTTGCTCTTTCCAAATTCGGCGGCCGCGGCTGCAGTATCAGATTTATGGTCAACCGTGAACTGCACGCAAGAAGGCTTCAAGATGGATAAACGCACCATCAATTGCTCCCTTCTCATCGCGGAATAGCGCGTCCAATACTTGCGCGTCATCTGCAGCAAAGTACTTAGCATAGATGATATTGTGGTCTGCACATGCACGCGCAAACGTCAGAAAAAAAATTGAAACGTCAGAAATAGTCCGTCAGAAATAGTCGTTGCAACCTTGGTAATTCTCGCCGACTCCAGGCAAGTCAACGCGCTGCTTCACTCTGACTCGCTCAAGAACGTCCTTGGCGCCGATTCCTGAACGCTCCAGAATACCAGGAGAACCGAACGCTCCCGCTGAAATGAGAACTAGCTTCGTTCCTCTCACAGTACGCGTGGTCCTCGGTCCATCCGGATGTAACAACGGATTGAGAGCATATGCGACACCCGTCGCACGATTCTCACTGCAAACGTTATTCAGTCTTTCTAGAGGTAAGCTGAGGTCAAACGCACTCATCGAAGATAACGTGCTTCACATGCACCCCTGTCAAGAAGTGCAGGTTCGGCCGGGTGTCCTTGAGTGGGTAGATCATGTTGTGCGGCACATCCGAGCGGGTACCCGTCTCTGCGTTCATCCATCTGCTCCCCAAGTGTACAAACGTCAGCGCTCTCAGAGATGCATGCTAGAGTTCATGTACGTACTTAAGCCACCTCTACCACCAGAGTGCTACTCAATTATCCATCGAACAGTACGGTCAAACATGAGACGCCCACCGTGTATACGTTGATCGTTTCCAAATCGTTGGTGTCCGCGTCATCCGGCTTCTGCGCACGGACAGGATCGAGTGCGCGCGCAACTTGAAGGAACTGCTTCCCGATGTCTGTGAAAAACCCACCTGGCGAGACCGCGAGCGGTCCATCTGTGCCATGAGTCGACCCCCCGCCAGGGACCTGGAACGTCTCGATCTATAATCTCTCAATTTCAGACTTATTGGTGACCAACCCTCTCCCTCACGTACCTTTCTCAGGAGCGGGATGAGGTCCTTCGAGCCCCATCCGGGATTCTGGTACACTGCCTCCCAATCGTTGTAGTCAGAGGCAGACGGGCGCGTGTACATCATGGCTGCCAGAGTTAAAATAGTTCACCCGCGCCCACATGGGCCGAGATCAATCAGGCGAGTATACAAGGGAGAAGAGACGTGAGACGCACTGTTGATGCTGCTCCCACCGCCGAGACATTGTCCGCACAACACGATCGTAGTGCGGTCGCCAAGTACCGCGCTAGGCTGGCTAACATGTGCACGCGCGGTGCGCGATCCGGGCGCATGGTGGCTCAAGAAGTTCAGGGGACGCGTGTGTGCAGGGTCATCGTACGTGGTGGGACCCGCCTCGAGTAAGAGGATGCGCAGCTTTGCGTCGGCGGACGCAAGACGACTGGCAATGACGCACGCCGCCGTGCCGCCTGTCACAGTGGGACATTCACGTGGTTAGAAACAGAAGGAAGGCAAGTGGAACGAGTAGGGGGTTCAAGATTCAAGAGTGGCTCACCGCCTGCGATGACGATATCGTATTCTTCGTTGACAACAGTGGGAGTGGACATTGATGGCCTCCATCGATATCGACCTCAATGCGATTAAATATGAACGCGTGTGAAGCGAACGTATACAACCATTTCCGATAGCACAGATCCAGAAGGTCTACTGGCACTAAGTTACTGTAAGGAGCAAAGACCGCGGGACCGATGGAAGTCGCCACTTCCATACCCCGTATAGCTAGAACTCTCGGCGTCATGGACTGACCGACTCTGAGGCACTTGACAGTCGAACATTATAACACGACTTTATTGTCGCAAAATTCCATCGAACCAATCGTGAAATCCTTATAATATACACTGGCAGCGGGTTTCATGATAACTTGAACGACAGCGGCAAGGAATGAACACGTGCCGCTTCGCCCGCTCACTCAAACTAGCACCGTAGTCTTAGACCGGCTACTTTTTAGGCAAGCGGGCCGGGCCGTGTGTTGGCCGGAGTTCACGTGCCTGCCTCAGACTACTCAATTTCAATTTCAGACCATCCAAATCTTCCTTTTCTCAGGTGTGGGATGAGGTCCTTTGAGCCCCACGTGGATTCTGGAATGGTAGTATATCCTTGAGTATATCGAATAATTTAGGAACATCGCACGCAGTCGGAGCTGTCCTCAAAGCCATCGAGGCGCAGGCAGTGTACTCTTCCGAACTGTTTATCCTTATACTATCATCAGAAGGCGGCGGATAGCACAAATCTGAGACGGTGGAGTTGAGGCGTTCTCCGAGAAGCCGACGAAGTGTCAATAACCAAGTGACTAGTCTGTAGCCTGCCAGTGGGGTCTGAAACATGATCTCTAGCATTCCGAGTCTGGGGTGTACAAGTCTTCTTATCAACTACTTAGGCGTACCAGAGTCGGCCTTCCGAAACTATTCCGCAGCGTGTCACTCGCCAATTGATCCAAGTCCCTCGTGACCGCGACGAACTAGACGACCCCTTTGATCCCGAGCTCCTCCGCAATGATCACGGCTGCCTTCTCCCCGATGACGAGCGCCGTCCCATATGTGTTCGAGCTGACATTTCCGGGAGGAACGGACAGGTCGGCAACTTTGAGTCCATGCACGCCGTACACGTTCAGTTTTGCGTCGACGACGCCGCCCTGCTCGCGCGGCTTCATCGCGCACGTGCCGAGCTAATGCGGAAATGCAAACACAAAGGTACACGTCAGTTGCGCCTGGTCAATGACCGACGGTCCGCGATTTGTAGAGGAGAACAGAGCTCACCGCGTGCCAGGTCGCGGCCACTGCCCCCCCGGCACAAAAAAACAAACAAATGAAAGACGAGTGAGCGAGGAATGTAAAGTTTAGGGGGACAGAAGGGAAGGAGTTACACACCCTCAGCGCGCGCGAATTCCTCGAGCACACGCTCATCCTCCTCCGAATAAACGATGCGTGGTGCATCGAATGGAACGGGTCCCTCGGCGTGCGCGACGACGGAAGCGGGCCCGCCCGGCGCGAATTTGGGATGCAGCACGGGCGGCTCACCGCGGAAGTGCGGCATGCGGCGTGCGACCTCGCGCATGAACTTGTATCCCCACGTCAATGGCTGTACGTCAGCCTTCCTGATAAACAAAATACAGTGTGAGGGTTGGATGGGGGAGCGGGGAGGGGAGGGAGACGGACGACTCGAAGAAGCCGTGGACAAAGTCTACGGGCGCAGAAACGTCGTCGGCGTGCGTGATGTGTACATGCCCATGGGCGAGGGGATATTCCTGGACATGTCGGCATCAGGCTTGTTTCGCGCGCGACTACGGAGGAGAGCGGATAGGCGGCTCACGGTGAGTACACCCAAGGTGAAGTATTTGCGCGGAGGGACCACGGTAGGATCCCCAATCAAACTGGAGGATGGTAGGATGAGCGTGGTGATGAGCGTTTTGACGACTGAGTTGTTGGAGAACGCACGTCGCGAGTATGCCCATCCACAGGACAGGCTTGTCTGGTGCACTGGCAAAGTAGGAGTTCCAATACTCCTGAAACTCGGGGCCGAGCTCGGCCACTTCGGACGGCTTTGGGCGCCACTTGATCCCCGCGTCGATCGAGCTAGCCAGATGGACATCAAGTCAGGAGGAAATCATCGCCAAGTGTTGGCGCACTTATGGGTTGAGATCTCCTTCCTGGTCTTCCCAAATTCGGCGGCCGCAGCTGCAGTATCATGGTCAATCGTAAAGCGTGTGTAAGAACGCTTCTCAATGAAAGAGGGCGGACCGACGGACCATCAATTGCTCCTTCCTCGTTGCGGAATATCGCAGCCAACGATTGCGACTCATCTGCAGCAAAGCACTTAATAAAGAGGATATTGTGGTCTGCATATTCACATGCAAGCGTCAGAAAAAAATGAAACGTCAAAAATGATCGTTGCACCTCGATAATTCTCGCCGACCCCAGGCAAGTCAACGCGCTGCTTCACCCCGACCCGCTCAAGCACGTCCTTGGCACCGATCCCCGAACGCTCCAGAATACCAGGAGAACCAAACGACCCCGCAGAAACGAGGACCAGCTTCGTTCCTCTCACAGTACGCGTGGTCCTCGGACCATCCGGATGCAACAGCGGGTTGAGAGCATATGCGACACCTGTCGCGCGATTCTCACTGCATACGTTATACAGTATTTCCAGGGGTGGGAAAAACGTGGTAAAGTCGAACGCACTCATCGAAGGTGACGTGCTTCACATGTACCCCTGTCAAGAAATGCAGGTTCGGCCCGGTATCCTTGAGCGGGTAGATCATGTTGTGCGGCACATCCGAGCGGGTGCCTGTCTCTGCGTTCATCCATCTGCTCCCCAAGAGTACAAACACCATTACTCTCAGAGGTGCATGCTAGAGTTCCTGTACGTACTTGGGCCAACTCTAATGCCAGAGTGCTACTCAGCTATCGACAGAACAGCACGATCGAGCACAAGACACCCACCGTGTAGACGTTGATCGTCTCCAAATCGTTGGTGTCCGTATCATCCGGCTTCTGCGCACGGTCCGGATCGAGTGTGCGCGTAACTTGAAGGAACTGCCTAGAGAGGTCCGAGAAGAACCCTCCTGGTGAGACCGCGAGTGGTCCGTCTGTGCCATGAGTTGACCCCCCGCCAGGAACCTGGTATGTCTCGATCTGTGATTCCTCGATTTTAGACCCAGTGGAGCACCAACCCTCTCCTTTACTCCGCACCTTTCTCAAGAAAGGGATGAGGTCCTTCGAGCCCCACCCGGGATTCTGGTAAACCGTCTCCCAATCGTCGTAATCAGAGGCAGACGGGCGTGTGTACATCATGACTGCCAATGATCAAATGGTTCAGGGCCAGCATGGGTCTCGTATACAAGGGAGAAAATATATGAGACGCACAGTTGATGCTGCCTCCGCCGCCGAGACATTGTCCGCACGGCACAGTCGTGGTGCGTCCACCAAGTGCCGCGCTCTGCTGGCTGACATGCGCGCGTGAGGTGCGCGAGCCGGGCGCAAGGTGGCTCAAGAAGTTCAAGGGTTGCGTGTGTGCAGGGTCATTGTACGTCGTGGGACCGGCCTCGAGTAAGAGGATGCGCAGGTTAGCGTCAGCGGATGCGAGACGACCGGCAATGACGCACGCCGCGGTGCCGCCTGTGCAGTAGGACGTTCATGCAGTTAGAAACGGAAGGAGGGCAAGTGAGAAGAGTAGGGGGTCAAGAATGGCTCACCGCCTGCGATGACGATGTCGTATTCTTCGTTGATGGCAGTGGGAGTGGACATTGATCCGACTCCCTCGACCTCCAACGCGATTAAATACCTGTGCTTTGGCCCTCAGTCGGACCCCCTCCAGTCGGACCCCCTCAGTTGGACAGTCATGCGTAGTCACAGTCCCGTTTTGGAATGCTTGGGACTCCGCTGACCGTTTGGTGGGGGGCGACCTGAATGCTCCCTTCCGTTTTTAGAAAGTGGTCAGTCACCCAAATCAAGCCCCGGTGTGGCATGGGCCGGCAAGCGCTTGGGCAAGCGTGACGGATGGCCATTTTGCCAACTTCGCAACACAACATATTTCAGCAAAGAAAAAGGTCAGAGTGTGTTTAGGAGTCATACAGGACATCATATATTCAATTTGGTAGCGATTGAGCTAGAAATGAGCGAGAAATTGGAAGTGTCCAACTGAGGGGGGGTCCGACTGAGGGCCAAAGCACAGTATGATTTACGCAATGCGGAGGCAATGCGTGTGAAGTGAACGTATACAACTGCTCATGGAAGCACTATTGAGTTTTTCTCGCTTCTCGTCTTGGTGCCACCTTCCATAACTTATACATCAAACGTCTGTATCTACCTGGGATATCCGAAGGGATGTGCCCATTACATTGCGTTATCTATTCTCGATTCAGCATTTACCTTGGCATTTACTCGGGGCACCTTCTCACAAACTGTAAGGTCGCCACGACCGGCCTTACAGCAAAGTCCACTGCAATAGGGCCTTGTGTCATCGGCTGAAATTGAACGCACGGTAACATTATTTTGTACAATAACAGGAGATGCCGAGGTGGTACACAGAAAAAGAATAACCACTATATAACTACAGTAGGTGTCGACTTTGTCGACTGTAACCTTGCGTGTCACGGCGTTTGGTTTCGGTGACGGTGTTGTAGTCAATTTAGTCAAAGCATGGAAATGGTTCACATAAATATTACGATTATGTCTGCGAATGAACCTGATCGTGCTACCAATACTTGATTCGTTAGTTCGGCGTGTCGACGCTGGTTTTCGAGGCGAATGATGAGCGCCACGTGTTTTCCATGGGAAAAGAGGTCGTACCATGCCAAACACCAGTTATGTCACCGTATGTGTCCGTTACAAAGTTGCCAAACTCCCCGCTTCGATAACGCTGGAGTGTGTTCGCTTCCAACGCAGCAAGCCTGTCGTATTCCGCTCGAAGTTGCTCATTTGGATGGACGGTAAAGATTCGTTGATCGAAGTTTCTCAGCAATCTGATCGTGTCTCTACCTCGGCTCCAGGACAAGGCGACGTAGGCGTTAAATCCAGTTACTAGCGCACCGGAAGGTGGCTTTCCCAGCCTTTCCGATGTCAACTATGACACACTCAAGTGTTGGAGCAATTCTCTGGAGCCTGGAGGCGAATGGGCGGTCAAGTATCTGGTCCTCCGTTATCAAATGCCAGTGGTTGAAACGCTCTTCGTCATTAACGTTTCCTGATTCCACCGGAGGCATTTCTTCAATGTCGTCATCAAACCGACTGGAGTGATCTTCCACACCGTCTGCGCACTCGGCAGATTCTCGATGCCGTCTTGCACCTTCGGAACATTCGTGGTAAAATTCGATGTTTGCGATGGTAGCCAACGTTTCGTCGGACGCAGACGAAACAAGGTCGTAAAAGCATGCTGAAACGTTTCACATTCTTCCTTTAAATCAGCGAGGGAAGCCCACGGTTTCAGTTAAGCCAGCATGGAAGCGAAAAAGAGACCGTTTTCGTCACTGTCATCGTGTTTTGCAAACCATTGTCCAAGAAAATATGGCATGGTTTCGTGTCCAGGTGATCTTAGTATTCTGCAACGACCTGCGCGATCACTGTTTTCTCGATAAGGGACGCGTATATTGGAAGGCCGACCACGATTGGAGGTTTTTTTTTTCGCTTAACGTTTTCCCATCGTAGGTACCAAGGAAGAACTCCAAGAAAGACCAATTGAGTAACGCCTCTCCGCGATCCATGTATTCTCGGTCCGCGCATTCCAGAACCATGGGCACCTGTTTACTTGTATTTATCTCAGGTTGTCAGTGAGACTTCCAAGATTCAAGACCACGGTTCTTCGCAAGATCTGAAATGCCAGGGACTATACCACCCATCTCTTGAGACTAGTGCTGGTTCTAAGCTTAGTATCTTGAGTACACCGAATTTGACCTCACTGTTGGGAATAACGCTTGGCATCCTCGCGACTCCCCAACGCGCTCGCCGTTATGGAAAATCACCCCGGGAACGCCACACGTTCCTACTCACCTTCGAAACTCTCTGAACTACCCGCCGACATCATCCACACCCCCCCTTCCGGTCCCTTGAATAACTCGGGGTCCTACGCAATGGTCATACCTGGCCCCATCATCGTGTCCGGCAACGGGCAGCCCCGCCGAAGGGAGGGGCAAGCCTACTGGGACGATACGAAACCCACCATCACAATCCCTTCCTCCTAACCACCAGCGGCTGGGCGATCCCCGCTGGACAGCAAGATGAAATCCCCCGAAAGCGAGGAGCCCACTGTCCCCGCTGTCGACACCACCCAAGTAGGACCCGCTACCATGCAGCCCCTTGCCCAAGCCCTCAACACTGCTGCCGAACATGCGGATGACACGCAGCAACTGTGGGACAACGTGCCTCCCCGCCCTTCCTCCGCAACCGGAGGAGATCGAGGTTAGGGGAAGGTCTCCAATCGCCCCGCGCACCCCCCGCGGTCGATCGCGAGCCCCCTCAAACGCCTCAGTCTGGAGCCATGCCACAATCGAGTCCGCCTCCGCCGACGGATCTCCTGAGCGCAACCTCCTCCCGAGCTCACAGGTAAACTCCCTGAAGGGGATAGGTTTCACATCAGTCCTCCAGGCGATCAAAAACGGTACGCTCCCCGACCCGTACGACCAAAGTGCGCTCGACGTCGATCATCTGTTTATCCCAACGGATGACGATGACGAGCAGGAGCACGACTCATGTATGAACGACATCGACGAGTCTCTGAAGGAGGAACTCGCTCGAGAGGTCGTAGAACAACTAGTCGGGTGGGGGGGCTACCGCCTGACAAAGAGGCTGGAACTGAGGAAAAATCACTCCTTCCCGGTGATCGGGGAGACCATCCACTCATCCGCCGCGTTGATGATTCTGTCCCTCTTAGACGCGGGCGCTGCCCTTCATGATGGGGACCTCGCTGTCTCGGGCCTCACACCCTTCGCCTGGATGCGCCTGACCATGGGCCTCCTGGGCGCAATGATACGGTTCTTACCTGATTGCTGGGTCCAAATCTATGAATTGGCACCACGACTCTTTCCCGATCAATGACGCGTTGCCGGGACCTCTGACGGAGGGAGGCGCGCTCATGCTCATGTGCAACAACTGGGCGGATTCTTTACGTCCAACCAGAACCACCCGGACAAAAGTTACCCTGACTCTTACTTCATGCTCCTCCATGACATCCTTAACACCACCACCTCCCGGCTACAGGCCATTAAGCCCTCACCGCCACACGGACCCCCCCCCCTGCGGCTGACGGCCCAACAGCGGGCGAGGCCAAGGAATGGCTCCTCAACGAGGAACATCGCACGCAGTTGGAGCTGTCCTCAAAGCCCAGGCAGTGTACTCTTCCGAACTGTTTATCCTTATACTATCATCAGAAGGCGGCGGATAGCACAAATCTGAGACGGTGGAGTTGAGGCGTTCTCCGAGAAGCCGACGAAGTGTCAATAACCAAGTGACTAGTCTGTAGCCTGTCAGTGGGGTCTGAAACATGATCTCTAGCATTCCGAGTCTGGGGTGTACAAGTCTTCTTATCAACTACTTAGGCGTGCCAGAGTCGGCCTTCCGAAACTATTCCGCAGCGTGTCACTCGCCAATTGATCCAAGTCCCTCGTGACCGCGACGAACTAGACGACCCCTTTGATCCCGAGCTCCTCCGCGATGATCACGGCTGCCTTCTCCCCGATGACGAGCGCCGTCCCATATGTGTTCGAGCTGACATTTCCGGGAGGAACGGACAGGTCGGCAACTTTGAGTCCATGCACGCCGTACACGTTCAGCTTTGAATCGACGACGCCGCCCTGCTCGCGCGGCTTCATCGCGCACGTGCCGAGCTAATGCGGAAATGCAAACACAGAGGTACACGTCAGTTGCGCCTGGTCAATGACCGACGGTCCGCGATTTGTAGAGGAGAACAGAGCTCACCGCGTGCCAGGTCGTGGCCACTACCCCCCCAGCACAAGAAAACAAACAAACGAAAGACGAGTGAGCGAGGAATGTAAAGTTTAAGGGGACAGAAAGGAAGGAGTTACACACCCTCAGCGCGCGCGAATTCCTCGAGCACACGCTCATCCTCCTCCGAATAAACGATGCGCGGTGCATCGAATGGAACGGGTCCCTCGGCGTGCGCGACGATGGAGGCGGGCCTGCCCGGCGCGAACTTGGGGTGCAGCACGGGCGGCTCACCGCGGAAGTGCGGCATGCGGCGTGCGACCTCGCGCATGAACTTGTACCCCCACGTCAAGGGCCGCACGTCCGCCTTCCTGATAAACAAAAACTCGTGAGGGCTGGATGGGGATAGCGACGAGGAAAATAGACGGACGACTCGAAGTACCCCGGAACAAAGTCTGTGGGCGCAGAGACATCGTCGGCGTGCGTGATGTGTACATGTCCACGGGCGAGGGGGTATTCCTGGACGTGTCAACATCAAGCTTGTTGCGCGCGCAATTACTGAGGAGAGCGGATAGGTGGCTCACGGTGAATACACATAAGGTGAAGTATTTGCGCTGAGGGACCACGGTAGGATCCCCAATCAAACTGGAGGATGGGATGATGAGCGGGATGATGAGCGTTTTGACGACTAAGTTGTTGGAGAACGCACGTCGCGAGCATGCCCATCCACAGGACAGGCTTGTCTGGCGCACTGGCAAAGTAGGAGTTCCAATACTCCTGAAACTCAGGGCCGAGCTCGGCCACTTCGGACGGCTTTGGGCGCCACTTGATCCCCGCGTCGATCGAGCTAGCCAGATGGACATCAAGTCAGGAGGAAATCATCGCCAAGTGTTGGCGCACTTATGGGTTGAGATCTCCTTCCTGGTCTTCCCAAATTCGGCGGCCGCAGCTGCAGTATCATGGTCAATCGTAAAGCGTGTGTAAGAACGCTTCTCAATGAAAGAGGGCAGGCCGACGGACCATCAATTGCTCCTTCCTCGTTGCGGAATATCGCAGCCAACGATTGCGACTCATCTGCAGCAAAGTACTTAAGAAACAGGAGATTGTGGTCTGCATATTCACACGCAAACGTCAGGAAAAAAAATGAAACGTCAAAAATGGTTGTTGTACCTTGGTAATTCTCGCCGACCCCAGGCAAGTCAACGCGCTGCTTCACCCCGACCCGCTCAAGCACGTCCTTGGCACCGATCCCCGAACGCTCCAGAATACCAGGAGAACCAAACGACCCCGCAGAAACGAGGACCAGCTTCGTTCCTCGCACAGTACGCGTGTTCCTCGGACCATCCGGATGCAACAGCGGGTTGAGAGCATATGCGACACCTGTCGCGCGATTCTCACTGCATACGTTACACACTTTCCATGGGTGAGAAAAAGTGGTAAAGTCGAACGCACTCATCGAAGGTGACGTGCTTCACATGTACCCCTGTCAAGAAGTGCAGGTTCGGCCGGGTGTCCTTGAGCGGGTAGATCATGTTGTGCGGCACATCCGAGCGGGTACCCGTCTCTGCGTTCATCCATCTGCTCCCCAAGAGTACAAATACCATTACTCTCAGAGGTGCATGCTAGAGTTCCTGTACGTACTTGGGCCAACTCTAACGCCAGATTGCTACTCAGCTATCGACCGAACAGCACGATCGAGCACAAGACACCCACCGTGTAGACGTTGATCGTCTCCAAATCGTTGGTGTCCGTATCATCCGGCTTCTGCGCACGGTCCGGATCGAGTGTGCGCGTAACTTGAAGGAACTGCCTAGAGAGGTCCGAGAAGAACCCTCCTGGTGAGACCGCGAGTGGTCCGTCTGTACCATGAGTTGACCCCCCGCCAGGAACCTGGTATGTCTCGATCTGCAATTCCTCGATTTTAGACCCAGTGGAGCACCAACCCTCTCATTTACTCCGCACCTTTCTCAAGAAAGGGATGAGGCCCTTCGAACCCCACCCGGGATTCTGGTAAACCGTCTCCCAATCGTCATAATCAGAGGCAGACGGGCGCGTGTACATCATGACTGCCAATGACCAAATGGTTCACCCGGGCCAGCGCGGGTCGAGATCAATCAGGTGACTGAATCTCGAATACAAGGGAAAAAATAGATGAGACGCACAGTTGATGCTGCTTCCGCCGCCGAGACATTGTCCACACGGCACAGTCGTAGTGCGTCCACCAAGTGCCGCGCTCTGCTGGCTGACATGCGCGCGCGAGGTGCGCGAGCCGGGCGCAAGGTGGCTCAAGAAGTTCAAGGGCTGCGTGTGTGCAGGGTCATTGTACGTCGTGGGACCGGCCTCGAGTAAGAGGATGCGCAGGTTAGCGTCAGCGGACGCGAGACGACTGGCAATGACGCAGGCCGCCGTGCCGCCTGTGCAGTAGGACGTTCATGCGGTTAGAAACGGAAGGAGGGCAAGTGAGAAGAGTAGGGGGTCAAGAATGGCTCACCGCCTGCGATGACGATGTCGTATTCTTCGTTGATGGCAGTGGGAGTGGACATTGATGGACTCCGACTCCCGACCTCAACGCGATTAAATATGATTTACGCCATGCGGAGCGCCATCCATGCAATACGTGTGAAGTGATTACTGTATACAACTGTCTTCGATGGCATGGAAGCACTATGGAGTTACAGTAAGATTGCGGGGCCGACGGAAACCGCCCCTTCTATACCCACGGTGTCTGACGCCGTATACATCAAACGTCTGTATCTACCTGCCAGTGGGATATCCGAAGGGATGTGCCCATTGCGCTGCGTTATCTCTTCTCGATTCAGCATTTACTCGGGCAACCTTACGTGTATACACATATGGACTCACCCCTCAGGCTTCTCATAAACTATAAGGTCGCCACGATGGCCTTACAGCAACGTCCACTGCGATAGGCCTTTGCTTTGGGGCCAGATCGGCTGAGATTGAACGTACTGAGCAATAACGGGAGATGCCGAGGTGGCACACAGAAAAAGAAATAACCATTTTATAACCCCATTGTGCAAGATAACTCCCAATCCCGAAAATTCCAAACCGTACTTAACTATGAACTCTGTTCTTGAATATTGAGATTCCACTATATGAGGGGCTTACAATATCGCAGTGACTTTGCTCTAGTCTCAGACTTGCATCCAGGAATATAAACCGATTTTTTACAGTGCTGTAAGTATGTGACTAATAATGGCCTCGGTCGCTTGATTGAGCGGCTACAGTAAATGATGTGATTATTGATGTCGCGCAGCTGACCATTTAAATGATTGGACCAGGAAGCAGGCACTCATAAACTGGGGCGCAGAGCGCAATATGGCAACCGGCGTCGCACGGACTTCGGCAAGTAGAACCCAAGGTAGAACCTGAGTTATCCCCTCAGGTGGGAGTAGACATTGATGCAATCAATATTGATGGCTTTGTCAATCTCCTAGTCAGTGCGATTACAGAGAACACACCCACTGGCACGCCGCAGGCCCGGGGTGCCATCTAATGTGCTCTCGCGCATTCCAGAACAATGGGCACCTGTTTACTTGTATTTATCTCAGGTTGCCAGTGAGACTTGTAGGAGCGTGGGAAGCGCAACTCAGCGTTTTGGGAGAAACGGCTGAGGTATGAAATAATTTTCGTACAGTAGAAAACCGAGACAGCAACTGAGCTCGACTTGGAGAATATTGTGTCGCCGGTCCAGCCAGCCAGCCCGAACGCCCCCGACGCTTACACGTCGTGTGTGGCTGCAACTGCAACAAGACTTCCAAGATTTAAGACCATGGTCTTCACAAGATCCGAAATGCCAGGGACTCGATATCCTTACAATCGAACATATGTAAGTCGTACAATCTGAGGGCGTTGCACGCAACCTGAGATGGGATTACAAACCTAATGACCTGAATGCGACACTCCTGACCGTCGGTTGCTTTATATCGATTCTTCGACCGTAGGGCGTATATAATTTCGTTATAGCCGTCGAGGCAGCGTCTTTCGATTGAATTTATCTGTCCTTACCATATCTTCAGAAAGAGGTGAATGACACCAATTTGTGGAGTTGAGGTACTCTTCGACAAGCCGAGAAAGTGGCAACACAAGCAACCAATGTGTGGATCTGAAACATGATCTCTAGCGTTCAGGGGGTGTAGTACAAATCTGCGTTTGCTATCAACTATTTGGGCATACCGGAAACAGTCCTCGCAGAAGGTGGCAGCATCTTTATTGGTCCGAGTCCCCCCACCGCGACGGGCTAGATGACCCCTTTAATCCCGAGCTCCTCCGCGATGATCACGGCAGCCTTCTCTCCGATGACGAGCGCGGTCCCGACGTGTTCGCGCTGACGTTGCCCGGCACGACGGACAGGTCGGCAACTTTGAGTCCACGCACGCCATACACGTTCAACTTTGAGTCGACAACGCCACCCTTCTCACGCGGCTTCATCGCGCACGTGCCAAGCTGATGTACAACAGCAAACGCGTCAATTGTGCGTCGTTAATGACACGCTCTGCGCTTTGTAGAGGAAGGAGGAGCCCACCGAGTGC
>JAKELH010000393.1:0-71445 GCA_021525015.1 Lactarius pseudohatsudake
GACCATCCATCCCTCACTAAGTATAAGTCCGTCCATGGGATCCGTTTGCAGCCTTACCGTGACACTCAAAAAAAAGGCTTTGTCGACTTTTTTAATGACTCTGAAAGTACCTGGAATTGATGCAAAGCAGTCAGAGATGGTGTGATCGTCATCCTGATTGATGTCGTACAGCCGTTCAATCAAGAAATGGGACTTATTAAGTTACAGTAAATAAATTACACCCTCAGGCTGAAAAGTTGTTGGTCATGGTCACCCCCAAAAATTAGTGTCCGGAACGTCTCAATAAACTGATTCGGGCATTGGATTCTGATTGGAACTTGGAAGCAACGCGCGGCCGCGTGCACCCGACAATATTCCCAGATGGGAATAGGACACGGTACAGTAAGTTAGTGGAGGCGCCAAAACTTCTGGGCCCATTTCTGGACTGTTTCTTGATACTAGGGGTCTCTGATCGTAGGTGAAACACTTCGTGATTCTCGTTGTCCCGTTTCCCTGATTGTCTTGACTGACAACTAACTTTTATTTTGGTGTCTGACGCCTGAGGACCTTGACTCTTCATTTGCTCTTCATAACCTGGGCCACCCTCACGGTAGCTGCGTCTTGCTGTAATATTGCACATTGTCTTTCTCTTCTCCGCGTCTCGGATATGTACTTACGACTCGTATGGGGATCCAAGTCACCGTTTACTTACGGAGTCCATACGGACAGCCGGTTTCTTAACTGTGGTTCAGACACGACTGCGACCCGCCTTTGTACTAGCTACATGTCATCGGGAATACAAATTGATCCAAAAACAAAAAAAAAGACTGTTTCTCGACGCAGTTTCGTGTGTACAGCCTGAAGTCACCCGGCGGCCGAGTCAACAACAAGCAAGTCCCATTATTGTTTGAGGACTCAGCCTGAAAGTTGTGCAAATTTCTAATACCATAATCGAATTCTCCATTACAACTAATAACACATCCGAGGCCGAGACAGAGCGACACTACCAATACATGTCCCGAAAAACCGAACATAGGACCAAGCATAAGACATAAGGAAGACGAGCATGGTGTCGTCACGCACGGTCACGCACGTTACTGTCACATACAAGTCTGGAACTGAGCACACATGCACGAAGGAATAATAAACCAAGACCTACTACGATACACGAAGCCGTTTCTGTACCACATTCGCTTCACTCCCATCATGGCTGCGCTTTCCCGCACTCATTGTTCCCTGAAGATTCAAGAGTACCTCCCTCAACGGAGGCCTCCTTCTCGGATCCAAACTAAGTAATCCGGCACATGTGAACCCAAAAACTGAAGCGCTGCCGACTGGAAGGAAGCTTGCGAAGTACTTGAGCACTTGTCCACAAGACCACCGGTCAGCTAGGACTGCACTATATTTCTTCACGGGTCCATGTTCGGTTCCAGCTTCCGGGGCCACCCAAGACGGAGTCCCACGAAAGCCCTCGACCAAGGTCTCCTCGTTCTCCGCAAAAACGGAAAGTTCGAAGTCGATGATTGACAACCGTGGTGACAGTGAACCGCGCTCACCATCGATGAGGAGGTTCCCAGGCTTCAAGTCAAGGTGAGAAATTCCGTACTCGTGTAAAAATGTGACCCCCTCTAGGAATTGAATGCGAAGCAACTCTGCCGCATGGGGAAAGTAGCCCTCCCCCAAGCATCGAGCCAACGGTGTTTGCCATGGCATGACGATCACGTTGCGAACAACGTTGGCGGGTGGGATATTAAGTTGGATAAGGTCCAGCAACCTGATGGTATGATTGAGTTCTGATTGGATCGTCTGTAAGTGGCTTAGGATTTGGAGTTCTTCCGTCGCATTGTCAAGGAGCTTGAGGGCGACTGTGCCTGCGCGACCATGGTTTGAGAGGGCTTTGCCTATTGTTGGCTTCAGCTGCATGCTGCCTTCTGGGAGTAATGTGTAGCCATCTGTTTGGATGAGTGCCTGCAATCCTGGGTTTCGTAAAGTGATCCTTGTCATCGATGGGTCTCTACTCTCTTGGTCCCACCGTTTTGAAGGACCACTGCCGTCAGAGCCGTGCATTCTTGTGAGACGTGGGAGGTTTTCGGTCTCGGTCAGAATTGACGCTAGTGCCATGGTTAGCTGGGAAGGAAATTTGTCGTGCAGAGATCTCGTCGAATGGAGGAAGTTATAGATGCAGAAGATGAGCGTGAACATGTCGCGTCTGTTAGAAAAATCGTAGGACCTCTTCCAATATTCGACCTACCACGAGTATCAGTCTCTCTTCGCGTGCGACAATAAGTAGAAACACTACCTTATCATCAGGCCCTGATCCTTTTTTATATAAAGTGTATTCAGTGGTGTAGTAGTCATGATTAACGTGGATTGCTTTGACGACGAACGTGGAGGACTTGTCCATAAGTAGTGCGTTGCCCAAGCGAACGAGGCAAGAGGCTTGCAGAAGCATAAAATGCACATCCTCCATCTGGGATGTGCTGGAAGATACTCCAAGCAACAAAAACGGAAACCTTTTGGTGCTTATGGAAAAGCTGCTACAAGGGGTATATTGGTATAGCGTGTCGCCCTGAATGATTTCTGCAGTCAGGCTAAAGGGCCACGGGACATCACTGTGACGTAAATTAGAGAGAATGAGAGCAGCCGATTACACACAATCATAACTCACAACTGGAACTTTGCACCGCATTGAGGGGGGGAAGCGACAGCGAATCTCCGTAGGAGACTGTATATGTGTGACACAGATTTATCTCTATACGCCTCTTGGTTCGAGAGGTGCTGGTCGAGGAGGATGTCGATATAATGAACCAGCTCGACAGCAGTGACGTGGCGCATCTCGGATTCATCATTCGTGTCTGTGAAATATTTGGGAAAAACGTCGTCTCCAAGGAGCATCTTCACAGAATCTAACAAGGGTGGCATTATCATCTGAGATTGACTCATGGTCAGTATAGTGCATCAGATCACGCTGCAAGACTGACGTCGTGCTTAGGGGAACACCAGAGGCGTAGCTCTCACTCGAGTTGCTGAACAAAATCTGGCAGTGCTTCATCTATTGGCAATTCACTAATATTATTATCAAAAAGCCGAGCCTCAGGAAGAAGTTGGACTTCATCGCAGTTTCGCAAGCGAAATGTAACATGACGAAGCAAGCTATTACTCAAATCCACGGATAAACGGCGTAGGGTGACACCACCTGTGCCAGGGGAGAGCGTCATACTTTGTCAATCAGAAAGTAGAAAAACGTACCATGTTCCCCAGAATCAACGTGAACGATGACATCAATATTAAAACGACGGTCGGCATCCTTCTTTTGGCACTCCTCACTAACTTTGGAGGTTATGAGTAGGGCACTTCCGAGTCCAAGGTACTCTCGAGTCAATGGAAACCCATGAAGCGATTGCGAAACAGAGATAGGGTTGTCTAAAGGAGGCTTGTAGAACCTGAAATTTCCGTGGTCTTTGTCCCTCACTGAAGGAGTGGCCTCTTTCACATAGTCGATAACTCCACCAAAGTCCTCTTCAGAAGGTACCGTGATAGTGAACGAAGAACCGCGGATCTTGAGGTCGTCACCAATGAGAACGCAGATGAGCCGGACAGTTGTAGAATCGTTTATCATGATGGGAGTAAGCCGACGCGGACGACGATATAGTGGACAATGGACAATGACAGTTGAGAAAGGTGTGGGAATGCGGGAACGCTGCCATGAATATCGCAAATCACGAATAAGCGCCCAAGCGCCGGATAATAGTACTGTACTGTACTGTAAAATCCTTATGATTACATTTGACGTTCATTCAAGGATCATAATAAAATTGCTTCTCACCCTCGAGCCGACCTCTCTAATTGGCATCCCCCAGACTTCGAGCCCAACGCTAGCTTGTTCTCTGATTCCTGACTCGTGAGTTCTCTCTCGTAGAATAAATGAAGTCAAGACAGTATGTGGCCCACGTGCGCTGCCACGGATGTTGCACGAACAGGTCAGGCCGGGTGAGAAGGAGAAAAGAGAAAGACAAACGCATGAGCTGGGGAAGGAAGAATGCCAATCCGAGCGAGGCCTGCAGGCTAGTGCTGATGCACCGTTGACGTGCACGTCTACGGTAGACCAGAGCGCTGACTTACGTATTAAAGTTATATTAAAGAGACAGGAGCGCACATATTCACACCGAATACAACCGAATGAGAGGAACCGAGGCACAGCCAAAGGCGCAGGTGGTATTGTGGTTAGGTGTCACGATCACGTGACATTCCAGATTTCTTAGACTCGTTTCTGGACTCATACTGATCTCTGATTTGATTATAGATTACAGATTGTGTTATATCTAGAGATCAGGTTATCTGATCTTTCTACTGTATTGTTCTATGTTTCACCCTTGCTTCTTCTGTGTTCTAGAAACTTCTGACAGGTATGTTGCGCTGGCATACAGCTTATGTACACCTTTGTCTCTGAGTATATAGTCTGCTGTATTCTCCTCTGTAGTCGGCATTCTGGTCTTGTTCATAATATATCCCACTTCCAGTCTCACCTTCCCTCTTGTCCCCTCTGCTTAATTGCAGAGACTTGTCCCCTGAACCCTTGTCCACTCTACTTGACTGTAGAGTCTTGTCTTTGTCACCGCTCCCTCGCTTAGTCAGCGACCCGAGCCGTCCAGCGTGAAAGATCGCTATTCCATTTGTCATCGAGGTGCCAGTCCTCGATCTTGTCCCAGAACGCTGACGATCCGGGTGATCGTAAAATTAGGTACTACCTGACGATACTCTAGGAGGCACCAAGTCAGGCCGGCGGTGAGAGCATGACCGGCAGTCTGCAAGCCTAAGGTGGACTCGGAAGCGAGGTAACGAGGGCAGTGGCCTACTCTCGCGCATGCTGTACTTGCATTCTGTACTCAGGCCGTAGAACTACTAGTAGTACCTCGTTTCTGACGATTCTCTCCTTGATTCTCTCACCACCGTCCAGTCCTTCTACTCGCCCCTGCTGGCTGCTCTTTCTAGGAGTAGACACTAGAGCTCATGACCACATTCAAAGCATTTACATGCCTACATGCGAACATGCTTACGTAGAAAATACGTACTTGTAGGCGGTTGGAGTTATCGTGACGACTAAGACTAGGAGAACCATCATGAATGGAAGCCCGGGTGCATACATCCTACGTTCCCCTGCCACGGAAACTTCCAGACCCAGCTGAATGCGCTCGCGACGGAGAGACCTCGGGCTGTCACTACGTCCAACCCCCAGATTCTTTTCCAGCACCATCACGCGCTGTAAAAGCGACTGAAACCTAGTGTGGTACTGCACACTCTCGGTATCGACCTGTTGACGCAAAACATAGAAAGCCTCAGGGGTTAGTGCCAGTTTGTCTGCCGCCTGCATTGTTACATCATGGTTGATGTGGGCCTGAGAAATGACGCTATCGCCTCTGTGAACTTTTGATAATCAGACAAATCTGGGTTGGAGTTAAATATGCGCAGAGAGGCAAAAGCGCACCACTGGCGACAACAGGGATATGACCCTGGGACTCGGCACTTTGCTTCTCAGGTCCCGTGCGTGGAGTCGCGTCTCTTGAAAGATTGAGAACCTTGGTACGTAGTCAGATTGGCAAACTGTGCTGCAGGCTTCCTACCGTGTCCAGGTCACCACTCTGGATACTTCCTGTCGTCACATGCATTACGGACACCGGGCCTAGGTCTTCCGACATCTGCGGGGCCTCCACAATACGATGACCTGTGGCTTGCAAGAAATGAGGGAGAAAGATACTCTCAGTGGGCTCATGGCTTGAGATAATATCCGTGAGTTATACATATTCCCAACTAGCGAGGATTTGAACGGCAGTGCTACAGACCTGTTTTCAGTTTTTGCTGCTGGGTGGACATCCGACTTAGTAGACAGGTGCGCCACCATTGTCGCCGCGACAGCCAGGGGATAACCGGAAGGATTCAAGTTTGGGGCTATGAACACTATAGTACCGTACCTAGGTGACTAGTGAGGGACGTTTTATACCAGTATCGGAGTCATGGCATCACAAACAATCGGTCGGTCAGACCATATGCTATTGTTCGCCCACTTTCAGCTCCAGTAATTATTCTGAATGGTTAGTGATTGAAAGTCCGGTCCGGTCCGGTTTTTTTGCCTAATTTGGAAAGACCGGGACCGGAACCGATCCATCGGTTCATCCCCGAGCCCCAAAACCGGACCGAGCCGACAGGAGTCGGTCCTACCCGGTTGCCGGATTCTCAAAAGACCGGTCCGAACGGTCTAAACCGGCTCATCCTGAGCCGGTTCCAACCGGTCATGGACCGACTGCAACCGTAGTCATAAGTTCTCATAACAATATAATTCAATGGTACTTGTGCTACTACAACTGGTGCAAGACTATCTAATATAATGTAATACACGCCTCGTCGCCATTGCCGCCCCCCTTACAGTCGTCGTTGCAGTCGTCGTCGTGATCGGCGGCGTTGTTGCTGCATTGACCGCTACGGTTGGTGAACCGCCATGGGTCACGCTGTCGCCGTAGTCGTCGTCGTCGTAGTCGTAGTCGCCGTCGTCGTAGCCGTGATGGCTGTGGTGGCCGTAGCGGTCGGTTGGTGAGCCGCCATAGGTCGTCGCCGACTCGTCGCTGTTGTTGCCCGCTGTAGACGCCGCAGTCGCCCGCTGTAGTCGCCGTAGTCGCCCGCTGTAGTCGCCGTAGTCGCCCGCTGTAGTCGCCGTAGTCGCCCGCCGGTCGCCGTAGTCGTCGTAGCCATCGTCATGGCTGTGGTGGCCGTGGTGGTTGGCGCGGTTGTTGTAACTTGTAAGGGTCTCGTCGTTGCAATCTTCAAGCCTGTCGTCCAGGTCGTCACGTGGTGGTAGCGTTGGCCGACTGCCACCTACAATGGCTGCGGCTGTCGTTGTTGTTGTTGCGGTCGTCGTCGGCGTCGTTGTGGTCGGCGTCGACAGTGTTGGTCGTCGTGGTCGTAGTGTCAAGGCGATAACCGGTTGAGACCGGTCCTAACCGGTCCCGCGGCGGTTCAGCCACATGCCAAATTTGGATGAACCGCAACTGGTAAAGTTCTCAGGCCAGACGGACTGCAACCGATGGTCCGGTTGCCATCGGTTGCGGTCCGGTCCGGTCCCGGTTTTTTTCCGGTTCATGGGACTGGACTTTCGAACACTATGAATGGTAGGTGTTGTTACTGAGTGTCGCCCAAAACCTTTTTTTGGTGAGCACCAAACTGATCGAATTCTAGTTCGGTAAATAATACCTTGTCTAAGCGTGCTGCATGTCTAAACCAAGTGAAAGAGACAAATAGCCATGTGAGTTGTTGCGATCGGACTCATTGGTACGGACTGCGGACTCACGGGGTTCTGACTACCCTAGTATTAGTCAGGGACAGTCGTCTCAGTCAGCCTTCGGGCTGTTATCACATGTATATCTCATCGGACTTGTGACTCGTTCCTAGGATAGTCGTAGTAGGGTTCGAGCTACTATTGCTACTGGGTACCCTACGTTTAGGAGGAGCTTCAAAGCTCCTCGTCAACTGTATAAAGGACGAGCAGTACAAAGACCGAGCTCCCTAGCTTGGTCTTCTTGAATCATCAGTCCTATTCTCGTCTCTTCCCTTCTCACCTGTCTTCTTCTCTCTCTCTGTCTACTAGTGCGTCTGGCTCTTGTAGAGCAGATAGCCCGACGACGCATACGCCTGGTGGACTTTGCCCCAGTGCTCACATCGATCACGTTCCTACTAAGGACGTGTATCCATATTCGCTAAGTTGTCCTTCGCGTATCGAGCCACTCTGTCAAACGCTCAAGTCGAGCATCGTTAGGACGAGCCTAACGCAACATTAAGACCAAGCTCAAACCTACAAGAACGACACAGTGGCGCCCACAACTGGCGATCGGTGGGGCTGGAACCAAGTCCAATCATATATCATCCCCAGAAGAGGAGAACGGAACGTCCCCACACGCTATTTGAAAGCCGCCAGGTGGAGGACGCACAGAGGAGAGACTGGATATTTCGTCGACTTCCCCAATCGGCCAAGTCGCTACTACCCAGTTGAGTTCAGCTTCGAGCACACTTGCTGGTGCATACTTGCCACAAACGACGAAGGGGTACGAACAGTAGTCCGACCAACAACGCACGAATATCGGTGCGACATCCTAGAAGGAGAAGTAGTTCCCCTAGCAAGGGTAGGACCCATCGACGGCGCAATCATCACAAGCACCATGGAAGAAGGAGACTCTGGGTCAGAGCAAAGCGACGAAGAGTCCAAGGAAGACCACCTCTCACAAGTAAACGCAGAGGAACAGGAAGAGCTCACCAACCTAGCAAACCGAGCGGCAGGGATTACACTCGACGAAGCACCACAAGCTGAGCACATAGTGATTCACCCACCAGACGAGATGACAACCACACAGTTAGAACCAACGTACGCGCTCCAGGTAGACCCCATACAGCAACCACACGACGGAGTCCCCGAAGATCTACTCCCTATCCACCCAGACACGGGGCATCGGATGACTGCAGACGACGCAGCTCTGATGAGGGCCATCGGACCCGATGAACCGGACCCTCCCGAAGGAGGAGGACCACCCGGAAGAGGCCCAGGAAGAGGCTACCCACAAGGTGGAGGAGGAGGAGGACACGGGGGCGGAGGAGGACCACCAGGAGGAGGCGGATTCCCGGGGGTAGGTCCCATCGGCAACCAACCTTGGTCTTCGGACAGGCTCCAAGGTAACACACCCATGGTCTTCAACGGCGACCGCACCAAGGCCCTGCAGTTCAGGGCGCAGTGGAACCTCTACCAAGGGGTCAACAGCACAAGCGACGTCATACGCAACTACTACCACCGATCGCTCCTCTTCCTCGGATACATCCAGGGAGACCTAGTTAACGAGTGGGTAATGTACATGACCGACTGGCTAATGCGCCAGACGGAAGCCGGGTTTCCCGAGCACACTCGACACCTCTGGGAAGAAACCCTTCGCGCCTTTACCAGAAGGTTCTCAAACACCATGGAGAAGGAGCAAGCACAGGCAGAACTACACAAAGGGGTCCACATGAAGGACGGAGATATTGACAGCTATGTAGCCACCTTTGAACGCCTCGCTCGACAAGCTGACTACAACCTCGACGCCCCTCAAACGATAGATCTATTCACGGCAGGACTGCCAAAGGGGCTGTTCACCAAAGTCTACGAACAATACGAGCCAGCTACGTTCGAAGCATGGAAACAAGCGGCGATGAAGAAGCAACAGCAGTATCTGCACCTACAGGCACGTCTCAACTCGATAAAACCATCCGCCCCAAAGACTATTTCACGTCCCAGTGCCTGGGGACCACCGCAAAGCGGATGGGCGCCAAGGAACCTGCCTCACCAGCAAAACCCCAACGCCATGGACACCTCGGCGGATCGGACAAGAGCACGAGGAACGGAAACCGAAGGCACTCAGGGAAGACTCGCTGGGGCCGAGTTTATACTCGGCAACCAACAGCGACCGCCCTATCCGCCCAGGGGAGGGCCCAGGACGCGAGGCAGAGGAAGGGGGCTACCCCGAGACGCCAGGGAAGTCATCTGTTATACCTGCAACCAGAAAGGACATTTCAGTCGCTACTGCCTGCAGAACCGAGACGCCGCATCAGGCAGCAGCAATCGGAGGTCAGAGACAGACTACTACGCACAAGAACCGAGGGTCGAAGTACGTGCGGCGATGACCCCACAACAACAAGCGCAGGAATGGCTCCAGGTTTTACGATCCTAGAGGCGGGCTCACAGTTTCTGAGCTGCTACCGCTTAGTCGTAAGTAAAATCACGTGGTGGGACAACGGGCCAGGTCGCTGACAAAGCGCGAGAGCGGTGACCTGCACACTGCAGGGGAGAGGACAAGGGGAGAGTGGCAATAGTACTTGAATTCACAGAGAACAAGACTAGAACGAGGAATACAATGTAAACTACAGACCCTTTAAATACTATGTAGGATTCCTATTTTTCTGTGTATTTTCCGAGGCCGCGTAAGTGTTGATCTAAACATAGGTACAATTTGTGAGCTGGCAGAAGTGAGCTGGCAGAAGTGAAACATAGAAGTGAAACATAGAAGTAAATCCGAGACTTTTCCAGAAACAGAAGCAGAAATCTGAAACAATTGATGGCACGATCTGTGATCGTGACACCAGGGAGTGGCCGGAGCTTCGGATGAAGTAAAAGACCTGGTCCTCCAAGATCTGTGGGGGAAGGAGGGTTTTCAAAACGCCTGAACCCGTCGGCCTGGGTGAGGGTGCTCCGTTGTAATTCTGTAATCATCACACGCTTTCGATCGTTAAGAATTCCAGTTTCCGTTCGAACGAGTTACAACATGGCCGAAGTAAAAGCACTGGTGGACTCCGGAGCCACAGACAGCTTCATTAAACCCGCGTTCGCTAAGCGGATGGGGATCGGTCTCCAGGAATTGGAGACCCCCAAAAAGATATGGAATATCGACAACTCAGAAAATAAAGCAGGGCTAATCACACACTGCGTAGACCTCGATGTCCAGACCAAAGGAACCCACAAGACAATGAGGTTCCTGCTTACCGACACAGGAAACGAAGACATCGTCCTTGGCTACCCCTGGCTGGCCGCCTATGAACCGCAGATTAGCTGGCAACACGCAGTCATCAAAGAGGACGCATATCCCGTGGTCCTTCGCACCACACACCCCACAAATAGAGGAGTAACCATCGCATTCGCCCCTACCGAAGAGTTCAGCGAAGAAGAGAAGCACCACGTGATACAGGAGCTCTACAGCGAGTGGGAAGTAGTCAAAGCGCGCTCCATCGCCACGGATCTGGCTATCGAAGCGCAGCAGTTCACGGGCACCACCGAAATACCAAAAGAATACGCGGACTTCGCAGAGGTGTTCAGCGAAGAGGAATCCCGTCGATTCCCACCTTCGCGACCCTGGGACCACGCCATCGAATTCAAGAAAGACGCACCGGATGCCATCGACTGCAAGATCTACCCCATGTCGCGCGACGAAGACATAGCCCTCCAGGTATTCCTAGATGAACAACTGGCGAAGGGGTACATCCGACCATCAAAGTCCCCTTACGCCTCACCCTTCTTCTTTGTCAAGAAAAAGGACGGTAAGCTCTGACCCGTCCAGGACTACCAGAGGATCAACTCGTTCACTGTGCGTAACCAGTACCCCCTCCCGCTCATCCAAGAACTCATCACGGACCTGGGAAACGCGGACATCTACACCAAACTCGACGTCCGCGCGGGGTATAACAATGTCTGCATCAAGCCCGGCGATGAGGGGAAGGCCGCGTTCAAAACCCGCCGCGGATTCTTTGAACCGCTAGTTATGTACTTCGGCCTCACTAACTCGCCAGCCACCTTCCAAGAAATGATGGACTACCTCTGCGCCCCCGTCATCCTGAAGCATGAGCCGCTGGGCACCACCATTCGAGTATACATGGACGATATTGGCATCGCCTCACGCAGTGGCATGGCGGGCCACATCGCAGCGGTGCGTGACATACTCCAGATTGCACGGGTCAACCACCTGTTCTTCAAACCAGAGAAATGCGTCTTTGGCGCCCCGTCCATCGATTACCTGGGGGTAATCCTTGAGAAGGGGGTGACTCGCATGGACCCGGTCAAAGTCGCAGGCATCCGCAACTGGCCGACGCCTACCACGGTCAAACAGGTCCGATCTTTTCTCGGCTTCTGCAACTTTTACCACCTCTTCATCAAAGGGTTTGCCACACATGCACGCCCACTAAACAGATTAACAAGGAAAGACACGGAGTGGCAGTGGGGACAAGCAGAGGCGGACGCCTTCAAGAAGCTTAAGACACTGGTCACAAGCGAACCAGTACTGGCACACCCGGATCAAGAAGAACCATTCGAGCTGGAGGTTGACGCATCAGGCTTCGCAGTAGGCGCTGTACTCCTACAACGCAAAGAAGACGGCAAGCGACACCCCATAGGCTACTACTCGGCGACATTGAATGAAGCAGAGCGCAACTACGACATTTACGACCTAGAGTTACTGGCCATCGTCAAAGCCTTCCGCCACTGGAGGCCCCTACTCGCGGGTTCGCCACACAAAACTAAAGTATTCTCCGACCACCTCAATCTGCAATACTGGAGATCACCACAAAGGATAAGCAGACGCATCGCAAGGGAAGTACTAGAACTATCCGAATACAACTTTGAGATTCATCACATCAAAGGCACGGCAAATGGAAGAGCAGATGCGCTTTCCTGACGACCGGGCTACGACCACGGAGACGACGACAACAAGGACGTAACAGTTCTCCCCGATGCACTCTTTGTACGAGCCACACAGGTCGAAATGATCATGCCAAACACTCTGACGATCGAACCTGGAGAGATGGAACGACCGGACGCAACGTATCACCAAGACGAGAACTATCTTCGCCCATGGGTAAACGCACATCGGCTGAAGAAGATCGAGGGCACCTGGTACAAAGAAGGGAGACGAGTGGTGACAGGCGGGCTGTATGACAAGAGAAGTATCATTTCCGCTCACCACACACCACCAGTCTATGGACATCCGGGTATTAACAAAACCGCGCAGTTAGTCGGACGATCCTACTGGTGGCCGAACCTCATCCAAGATGTGCTGGACTATGTCAAAGGGTGCGCCGACTGTCAAAGGCACAAGGCAAACAACCGACCGACCCGCGCGCCACTGTCCCCAATCTATCCAAACCCCGAAGCGCTTCCCTTTGAAACCATCGCACTAGACTTCATCACCAAACTCCCCCAGTCTCAAGGGTTCGATTCGATCCTCACCATCACGGATCACGACTGTACCAAAGCGGCCGTCTTCATCCCCTGTCAGGAGGAGATTACAGCCGAGGGAACTGCTGCCTTATACACTAAGCACGTCTTCTTGCGATTCGGACTCCCCTCTAAGGTAATCAGCGACAGAGACCCACGCTTTGCATCCCGGTTCACAAGGGAACTGTGCAAGATCCTGGGAATTTCACAGAACGTCTCCACCGCCTACCACCCTCGGACGGACGGACAGTCCGAACGAACTAACCAGTGGCTCGAACAATACCTCCGCTTCTGGACTAATGAGCGGCAAGATAACTGGGCAGCGTACCTCCCTATAGCGGAATTTACACACAACAACTGGCCCCACGAGACCACAAGGAAGTCCCCCTTTTACCTCCTGATGGGGTACAACCCACGCGCTGATTGGATCGATAGGCCATCACCCATACCCCAGGTAGCGCTGAGAATAGATCAGTTCCAGGAGGCTAGAGCGCAGGCTAAGGCGCTCCTCATCAAGGCACAAAAGTCATGGGTTAAACACAAAGATACGCCCAAATACAAGGAAGGAGACCTCGTGTGGCTAGAAGGACGCCACCTACGGACCAACCAGCCAACCGCAAAGCTTGCGCCCAAGAGGCACGGCCCCTTTAAGGTCGCACAGGTGATGTCCCCAGTCAACTACCGCCTAGAACTTCCCACACAGTGGAGCATCCACCCGGTGTTTCACACCGATCTTCTCACCAGATATCACGAGACCGCGACACATGGGCCAAACTATCAGCGCCCACCGCCGGATTTGGTAGACGGAGAAGAGGAATACAAGGTCGAGAAGATTCTAGACTCACGATGGTTCGGAAGAACACGGAAACTCCAGTACCTCATGAAATGGAAGGGATATCCCGACTCGGAGAACCAGTGGGTCGACCGGAGCGAAGTATTCGCCGACCAGGCCATCAAGGATTTCAAAGCGCTGAACCCCACGCAGGAAACACATATAAAGGGGCTTCACTACGAGCTAAGTTCCTCAGCAACCACTGCTACATCCACTCAACCTGTCTACCTCCGCACAATGTCTTCTTGTTCGCTCCCGTCGCAGTCCACCATCGACACCGTCGTCGAGGCCCTCGTCACCCCCCGTGGGGCCGCGACCCGTGAGGACGCCATCGCCGTCCTCAGAGCCGTCCCCGACCCAACCATTGGGGGCATCGCCGACTCCCCCGGTGCGCAACCTCTCACCGCCGACTACAACGTCTCGACAGAGGAGGAGCGCACCATACTCAGCATCGAGGCGCCAGATAGCCTCGTTCAACACCTTGACGGACACGGTGACGCTGAACCTGTCGAGGTACCACGTGGAATTCGGGCCCGTGCGGCCATGGAAGGAGATCGTGAAGGAGTGGAGGGACGAGCAGCTGCGGAGGGCGCAGCGGCAGCAGCAGGAGCTGAGGCATCAACGCCTCTTGATGCGGACTGGGGTCTGGCCGAGGATGCTGCCACCGACTACCCAGCTACGCACCCCCTCATTCGCTCCACTACAGACACTGACGACCCACGCGAGACCCCCTACTCTCTCAACACCGACGGCTCCCCCATGTACAAGCGGGACCTCGGAGTCATGGGCCCTGCCACCCACCAACCTCTCGTCACCCTCAACACACGCGTCCCCACTGGCTTCAAGGCCAACCAGGGGACGGATTACATACCGTTCCGCATCGTCTCCCCCGACGGGGTTGAGCGCGAGGCCCGCTACGTCCAGGTGATCATGGGGCCGGACCCCCTGGTCGTGGGCGTCATCGATGAGTCAGACAAGGTCTACGCACGCCCCCTCTACGCCGCCCCCCGCTTCACTTACGGTGGGAAGCCCATCTACCTGAACAACGACATGGTCCTCTTCACGGAGGCCTTCGAAGACCGGGCGCGCGTCGACTGCTGCCTCGACGCCATCCACGACCCCACCCTCACAGCGGAGGTCCATCGCTACCGCGCCGCGGCACGCGAGGAGGAGCGCCTCAACCAGCGGATCGACGACCTCATTGCCACCTTGGGGGAGGTCGCCGGCAAGTCTACTGTGAGCCGCCGCCGGCTGGAGATGGCCAACGCCATGGAGCGTATCGAGGACGAGGTGGGCACCATGGTGGATCACGAGCTGACGAAGAAGAAAACGCGTAGGGGTCGGAAGATCGGGCAGCAGCCGCAGCGCACCAGGATCAGGTACGAGGAGGAGGGCTTCGGAGCGTCGGGACGTCGCACCTAAGGAGGAGGTGATGTTGCGATCGGACTCATTGGTACGGACTGCGGACTCACGGGGTTCTGACTACCCTAGTATTAGTCAGGGACAGTCGTCTCAGTCAGCCTTCGGGCTGTTATCACATGTATATCTCATCGGACTTGTGACTCGTTCCTAGGATAGTCGTAGTAGGGTTCGAGCTACTATTGCTACTGGGTACCCTACGTTTAGGAGGAGCTTCAAAGCTCCTCGTCAACTGTATAAAGGACGAGCAGTACAAAGACCGAGCTCCCTAGCTTGGTCTTCTTGAATCATCAGTCCTATTCTCGTCTCTTCCCTTCTCACCTGTCTTCTTCTCTCTCTCTGTCTACTAGTGCGTCTGGCTCTTGTAGAGCAGATCGCCCGACGACGCATACGCCTGGTGGACTTTGCCCCAGTGCTCACATCGATCACGTTCCTACTAAGGACATGTATCCATATTCGCTAAGTTGTCCTTCGCGTATCGAGCCACTCTGTCAAACGCTCAAGTCGAGCATCGTTAGGACGAGCCTAACGCAACATGAGTCATGATGTGACTGGGGTTCGAACAATGTATCGTGAGCACCAGTCATCAAGAAATACAGGGATCTGATTTCCAAGTGATCTAGCCGTAAACGCCAAACATTCTAGGAGAACAATGGATCCCTTGGTCTGGTGACATTCCACTCGTGCTTTGAAAATATATATTGATGGAATGCGTGAACACGATGACATTAAGCAGAATGGAAAAACCGTGTTCTGGGGCCAAGACGCTCGTCTGTGAGGGCCACCCAGTGCCAGTGGTAGCCCCAAATGATTGGTTGCCTTATGCTAGACCACCGGCAGCACCTCACCCCGGTGTCTTTTTTTTTCCTTGTTTTTTCTGTTTTAAATTATATCCCGGGACATGTATCTAAGACAAAGTGTGGTCGGCTCCAACTTGAAAAGGAGGCCGTTGGACATTTGGAGGGCCCGAAATAGGTACGGATACACGAGTTGGAGAAATAACATAATGGATTGCTTGTACATGTGAAGATCACACGGCGCGTACCTGAGCGCAAAGAGTTATTTATTTAATCGGGCCCATTACTTCCCCCCTCGGGTCAATCCTCGTATGCGCAGCTGCCCCATTCAGTTGTCGGCTCGGCATCTTCGGTGTGCATGAAGGACACCCGCATATGCTGGTGGTTAAGAATTCCCAGACATGAGTCCTTTTGTTCTGCAGTTCAGAACTTCAGAATGTGAAACGCACCCGGTCCATAGGAAGGATATGCAGCACTTGCTGACCATCTATCTGCAGAGGTGTTACTGCAGCATGCGAGATAATGCTGGGGGATTGAATGATGACTGGTGGCGCAACCTCCCTTCGACACAAAAAGCCCCCAGCAAATCCAAATCTTCTGTACATTTGATCCATGTTGTTGAATTGCGAATCAGTTTGAAGGGTGACATAGGGTCGCACACACACGTAAACAGGTGGATGCCGTGGTTGGGCTGGGGTGGCCATAGAGTGAGAAATCTGAGCCTGGGAATTGAAGATGTAAATGATCTGGCCACTGGCCAGACTCTAGTGGGTGTGCTGATCCCAGAGATCGGAACAGGATGTGGCTGTTGCGCGCTCGACAGGTCGCCGTTGAGTACTCAACACCTCTGAGAGAGAACTTGTCCAGTGTATTGACCTTGGGAGATATTGTGCCATCGGGACGGCTATCTGTGACGCTCATAACTCCATGGTGCTCTCCCTTCATAGAGTCTAGGAACGCAGCTAGCACGTTATCGGGAAGAGTTAATTTGTGTAAACGTGTCTCATCATATGCGATGTATGGCTCCTGGTCCGTGAGGTGCACTGCGTCGACCATATGGGCCAGGCGTGTCCTGCGGACGTCCTCGGCGAGAATGGCCTTGTATACTTCAGTAAGGTCGCCAACGCGTGAACGCACTTCGCTGTTGTCTGAAAGGAGTGCCTGTAAATTTGCCTCTCTCACGGAGCTACGCATGAATGTCGACTCAAGCTCGCCTAGTTGGGATGGCCGTGAGCAAATCATGCCTTCAGAGCTGTAGTAAAACTATGAACCGAGCTTCATGTTATGATTTTTGCTCTGCATAGAGTGTATATATCGCTCATGGAATGCCGCACCGTGCGTGTGTCCGGGCCCAAATCCTCTGAGGACATCGCCGTAATGCAATGCGGCATGATGGATAGGTTTCACCTTCGCGAGCTTGTATAACGACTTGAATGTTGTCATGTAACGAAGAATGTAATCGTCGTATAACTTGATCTCTTTCTTGGAGACCGAGCGTAAGTTAGCAATCTGAACTGCGCGCACTAAATCCATGAAGTTTTCAAGTTTCTTTTTCCGATCCTCAGGTGCACCATCTCCTCCCCATAGTCTGATTAAAGTTATGGGGAGGTGGACTGTACAAATGACTCGCCAGTTGTTTGCGCTCAGCTTTCCTCGTGCCGCGGTGCCCCAGTTACGGGGAACTGCTGTAACCCAAGACGGAAGCTCGGTGAGGGCCATGTCTTCCCAAATAGCCTCCATGATGTCCTTGCCGAGAATTGCGCCAGAAGTGAGGGAAGAGTCCTTTCGTTTCTGCACAGGGTTTTCTAGCGGGGACGTTCCTTGGGACGTTCACCTCTACCTAGGGGGAAATGAGGTCAGGTGCTCCACCGAATACGTTGCAGACGTACCCAAGCAGTGGCTGCAGCATACAACTCATCCTTGGTGCGAAGCCTACTGAGCTCGTCTTGGGACATTCGACAGAAATCACGACAAATGAATTGAAGCACGGCTTTTTTGGCACGCAACACTGTATTTGCAGCAGCACGGTCGACGAGCTGTTGTGTACACTTGTTTATTTATATCCATCTGCTCGTCTGCCGTGGGGATTCTTTCATTAGACATGGCACGAACTGATGCAAGCTAAGAGAGGGTCAGGTTGCGCATATAGCCCAACCGTATTACTACCAGACGCACCGAGTCGTCGGTGGTAACACCCCCCTCATGGACACCTTGGGATTCTTCACCTTCAGTATCGGTTTGAGCGCCTGAATAAACAGCAGAAGCGGAAACACGTGTCGGCCCGGAGGTGAAGGTGTTGGGTGGTCAGATCGCATCAGGTGAGACCGTCTGCCGCTGTGCCCAACATGGCTCTTCATTGAGTCCATTAACTCACACAGAAAACCACCTACCCATTCAGCAATTGCTTCAGCTAATTGCTGTTTATTGCCTGCACGACGCAAGTCGTGGTCGCTGCAGATATGCCAGAGAATATCACGAGCACAGCCTCTTCTGTTGAGCTGCTCTCGAAGGTGCTCTAGGTTTTGAGTCATACAAATGATCTTGTACCACTTCTCCAACTCGGCGTCCGGGGGTCTTGGGATGTCCTTAGAGGCCAGTGAAAATGTGCCATCGCCACTTGGAGCAGAGGCACCAATCCCCCAAACCTGCCGACAGTGAGTCTGGAACAACCCCGCATCGAAGATGTGCATGGGTTCGATGGCCGTAAACAGGATGGGGTTCCAATAGGGAAATCTGAGAAGCGGGGACCACCTTATGCCGTGTTTTCTGAAAAGAGTCTCTTGTTCATCAAGACCTTCGGCGTCTCGCCATTGCTTTGCCAGCTGGATGTGTTCAACAACATCCCACTGTGGCCAAGTGTCTCTGTCGAGGTTTTCTATCTCTTGAATCCTTAGGTTACAGCACGTGCAGAATCGCGTTGCCGTTGGGCTCGCAAACCCGCCAGCCTGCCGTGCAGCCAGCATATCTGAAACAACGGGAACGAGTATTGCGCGAACCCGGCAGCCTTCTCTGTGCCTTGCCGTTCGAGAATACCAGACACCAGGGCCAAAGAACTCTAGCAAGACCTCAACAAGAAGATCGAGGCTGTGATTTATGTCCGAAAGCGAAGGCTTCCTCGGCCCTGGAATCGTACCAGCGAGGAACATGTTTTCTGGACAGTATCGAAGGTGGGAAGGGAGGTTAAGTAAGATCAGCCAGATCGCAGTCGACGAGACTGTTTGTTTCGCCTCTTTCATGTGATATGGGTTAAAGCTGTCCATTGAGAATGAAAATGCCAAGCGCGTTTCGTCCGTTGGCCCTGGGAGGAACCGTTCACCTTCTTTCAGGAGAATCCGGCACAGGTGTTGTGCATCCCACATATCCTCCATGTAGTCTTTCCGGGGTCTCCGAAAGGCTTTGAACATGTGTTCCTCGATAGATGGCCGGGAGAGCACCCGTCCGATCCACTGCTTCAGATCTTGCATCTCGTACTTGCACCTCGGAACGGCGTAAGTCTTTCCATTAGCAACAACGGAGTGGAACAAGGGTTCACCACAGGCAGGGCCTGTGTGGACACGGTGGTGTGTGCAGCGAACTGGCACGGAAGTCACTGGTTGCACGTCTTCTGAAATATCGCCATCGGCATTCTCCATAGGGTGGCGGGGATGATCGTCGAAAGAAGTAGGTGCCTTCCTCTTTTTTGTCTTGACAACCGAATACCCATAAAGGCAGTAGCACGAAGGGCAGCAGACGTACGTGCGGGTGATAGGATCGAGAGAATACATTGTGAGAAGTCTTCTTGGGTCTTTCGGGACTTCGCTTGCCAATGAACGAAGAGACGCCTCGCTTCTTAAGATACTCCTCATTCCAGCCAGTAGAACAGCTGCGCCACGACGGGGAAGGTGGAATAGAATATACATAACCAAAGTGGTCACGTAGATAGCAAGAATTGTTGTGTTAGTAGGATGTCTCGTAGCAAAGTAGCTTTCTGGGGTTCCGTCAGTCACGGCAGCGTCAAGCAGAAAAGCAAATATACCTGTATTGACCATAGCACCCTTGACGCCCCGCTTACTCCGCTGGCCTGACCATTCGATCTCTTTCAAACAATTTATCCTGACCAACTCTTGCAGGACCCGGTCTTCCATGTCCTCCTTCGCGTCAGTAGATTCCATCGACTCAAGCGTGTCCAGGATGTCACAGAGCCGATTTTCGTGCTCCAGATAGACTCGATTCTTAAACGTCGGCCTTAAAGCATACAGACCAGTATTTGGACGCCGGAGCTGGTCAGGATGCTGGATCTGGTAAGGACCGACCTCGACGGGGTCTTTGATGAATTCCAAAGAGTCGACGTTGGGCATCCACGTAGAACGTGCTGAAAGCTCGGCATCTGTGATGGAGAGGAAGTCCATGTGAGTTGAGGTTTCAAGAATTGGTGTGCCCATCAGTGAGAAGATATAGTACGCGCACAACTTGAATAAGCCTGATGTAAGCCATTCGCTTTTTTGCTCCTTGTCCCAAGTCTTGTCCATTGTCTCGATACGCGTGATGCCTGATGTTGGAGGGAGATAAGATAAGCGACTGCCCAACTGGGCAGTCCAGACCAGAGATAGTTGAGAGCTCCGACTGCTATCCCCGAGCGGGACGGGTGGCGGGACGAGTATGCGAGAAAGTAGACGGGATCGGCGCAGGTGCGACATATGAGTCGGCGTTCACACGAAGGAGTGGTATTCTTTTTTTTTTTTTTAATCAGTTTATATCCCCGATGTATATAGTACAAAGGCGGGTCGCAGTCGTGTCCGAACTACAATTGAGAAACCGATGTCCGTAATTACGGTGATCCCCCGGAGGAGTCGCAAGTACAAAGCCGGCTCACGGAGGAGAGAGATAGAGACGCAGTACTATAGCGATACGGGGCTCCCGTGAAGGTGGCCCAAGTCGTGAATCGTCCATGGTGCAACAGGTATTTGTCAGTCAAGACAATTAGGGAAACGACACAACGAGAAAGACGAAGTGTTTCACCTACGATCAGAAGAATTAGTCAGGTTCTGGTGGGGGCGGGAGGGGGCCAAACTCCGGCTGAGAGCCGGCGCGGGAGGATTGAAGATAGTCCATGAGGCGTTTGGTCCCCTTGGATGTGGTGAATAACTGTGAATAAGTGAGGGGCCAGTACTGCCCCGAGACACCAGAGTCGATGCGGTTGTTAAAGAAACGTGGGCATGATGGAATGAGATGTGGAGGGTCGCGAAGCCCCCATCCACACGGACATGTGACGGAGTTGGGTGGGTCATTAGGTCGAAAGCGGGCGGCGTAGGAGCCGGTGAAGGCGTGGTCGACTGCAAGTTGGAAGGCGGTGGAGGTGGAACGCCGTTTGTAGAGGGGCCGGGATAATATTTTACGGTTTTTGTCGTCCCATTCACAGTCAGTGGCGGCAGTCCAGAGAGGGTGGTTGTTACCATCAGGGGGCCGGAGGAGGACGTGGGTGTGTGCGTGTCCCTCCGGGGGTAGTCCCCTGGTAAGTTCGCGCCATTCGCCTTCGACACGTGCCAGGTGCCAGTCAAAAGCCCATCAGGAAAATCCCAAAAAAACTTAACAATACTTAATGTTTCTTATTTTTTCTTAATGCTTCTTAACAGTCCCATTAAGCCAAATTAAGCCATATTTCATCAAGCAAACTGTGCTTAGCCCAAGCCCAGTTTAAGCCCACCTGTGCTTGGGCTAAGCCAAGTCCTCTCCTTAATTTGACTTGAGCAGCTTTTGTTCAGCTTATTCTGGACTTGGGCTCTTGCTTGGGCTAAGTACAGACCTAAGTCACCTAAGCAGTCCTCTGGGTCAATCTCCAATCATACATTAAGATAAGAATCAAGTGACTAAAAGTCCAATAAGCAGGCATTAGTAGTGATCACACAATTTGCAGAATACAGAAAGGAATCCATGTATTGGACGGCACACTATCTACAGGTAATAGACTGACAGTACTACTAGAGTCCCGCCGCCGCCGTTCCCGCCTCTACCCCTGTGTCGCCGTCGTTGCCGTCCTCCGTGTCACCGTCCTCTGTGTCACCGTCGTCATCGTCCTCCGCATCGCCATCCTCCGCGTTGCCGTCGTCGTCATCCTCCACATTGCCATCCTCCACGTCGCCGTCGTCCTCCACATCGCCATCCTCCGTGTCGCCGTCCTCCACGTCACCATCGTCACCGTCCTGCGTCGCCGTCGCCGTCGTCACTGTCTTCCGCGTCGCCGTTGGTGTCGTAGGGTGGCGGCAGTGCTTGCACGTCGTGTTGGCGTGGCGTGGCAGCGGCTTGGCGTTGTGGCGGTCCTTGCACGACATAACAAGGAGAGTGATGGACTTGCCTACCTTCGAGGGGACGGGGCTGTGCGTGGAGAGGCAGAGGCAGCGGGGACTTGCGAGATTTGAGGGTGATGAGCAGGTGACCTAGGTGGGTGAAAAAGATGAGCGCTGTAGCATAAATGAGAAATGGAACGAAAAGAACAAAAAAAAAACTTATCTTGACATGCTCGGCCGAAGCCCAGCTCGTCGCAGTCCGAGCGGCAGATGTTGGGCAGAGGGGCCGAGGCGATGGCGTCGTAGGCCCTCTGGTGGCTTGGGTTCCCGCGGATGGGCTGCGGTCGTCCCTCTGGTGTAGCCGAGGTGGGCATGCAACAGCGGCAGGTGAGACTCCTACCTAGAACCTCCTGGAAGAAAGAACAAAAAGGAAGGGGAAAAAAAAACACACCTAACAAAAAAACGGTGGCCAAAGTCGTATTCTTGAGAGAAGGGCGATGGACTTGGCTGGGGTGTTCAAGTCAATGAAGTGTCAGTCAACGAAGTGTCGGTGCGGCTTGTGGTACACTTTCCCACGCTACATATTCGGCCCCCGCCCAACACATTTTTCGTCTAAGTCAACTGTGTGTGCACTGGCAAATTCAACATACATGTCGCGTCCCTGTCGCATCCCGTACTAACATTGACAGGCCTTTCCACTGCCATGCACTGGCAGCCGCTGTGACCTCACTTGGGCCCCCACGACTGTGGCCATCCACCGCCGGTCTCTGACCACCGCCCCAGTGACCGCCCATCTGTAAGTCCTTCCTCGTCTACCCGTTGCTCCTTCCACTAACTGCCACCACCACCGTCTAGGGCCAATGCAAGCCACACGCAACGACGCAGCTGCGGCGGGGTGTGTTTCCACACAACCCGCAAGCGAACGATGGCGCGGCTATGACAGCGCGACCACGATGGCTTCAGCCGTGACAGCGTGACCACGATGGCATCGGCCACGACCGCGCGACGGCGTCCGCTATTACAGCGTGACCACAACAGCGTCAGCCACGACAGCGCAACCGCGACGGCTCGACAACGACAGCGCCGGCTGCGACAGCGCGACGACGACGACATCGGCCACGACGATGGCCACGTCTGCATGACGGCGTGATGATGACGGCATTGGCCACGACCACGCCGCCACGACAGCGTCGGCCGCGACAGTGCGACGACGACGACATCGGCCATGACAACGGCCGCGTCGGCATGATGGTGTGACCACAACGACGACGGCATCGGCCACGACAGCGCGACGATGACGGCGTCGGCGATGACGACGACGACAACGAGTGCGGCAGGGATGGCGAGCAGGGCGGGGGTGGGAATGGCGCCAGTGGCCATCGCTCCTTCCCTCCCTAATACATACTTTGTCCTACTTACTGATGGCCTACTACTTATTGATGTATTAATAGTTTAATACTACTTGACAGTTCTTAATACTTACTGGAGGACTGATACTTACTGATGGCCTACTACTTATTGATGTATTAATAGTTTAATACTGCTTGACAGTTCTTGTAATACTTACTGGAGGACTAATACTTACTGATGGCCTACTACTTGGCAGCTACTTAGTGTAAGTAGTCCAAGACTCCCAAGACTCCCAAGTAGTAGGCCATCAGTAAGTAATTTGCCATCAGTAAGTATTAGCTGTATCAGTAAGTCTTGGAGTAAGTATTAGCCACATCAGTAAGTATGACAAGAACTGTCAAGAAGACTAAGGATAGTAAGGAAGTCAGAAGTATTGGGCCATCATTGGGCCATCAATAAGTAGTAGGTCATCCTTGAGGTCATCACTGTACACTAGCAGTTACTGATGGTCCAGTACCTTGCTTAATACTTACCAATACTTGCTTCTGAGCTTGCTTCACTTTAATTTTCCAGATTGGTCCAGATAGTTAACCTTGATACTTACTCCACTTGACAACATTGACCAGTGACCATGTCTTAATATTTTTGGATATTTGCCTTTGCTTAGTGTACTTTCTTATGACTTGACAGTCTTGGTATACTTTTTGTGTTGGGTCTTCTTAGTGAGAATTTGCCAAGTTGAAAATAAGCAACTTGGATAACTTGATGTGTTTATTTAAGAAATAAGTCAACTAAGCACATTAAGTTTTTTTGTGATTTTCCTGATGCCCATTTGTGGAAGGCCTCCGCCCGAGCTCGCCGTTTCTGGAACACAGCAGAGCGAAAGTGTTGGTCGGGCGGGTCAAGGCGGGCCGCCCGGGATGCTTGAAAATGTGCCACCTAGTTCCTCATTGCATCGTCGGGATGACGTAAAATCAACGTAGTTAGCGGCTGGTGGAACATTAACGCCGCTTTGGAGGCAGACTTAGATCGCGGATTTTTGACCGCTTGGAGGGCATATGAACTAGGAGAGATAATAAAGAATTGGTCGGGGGGGGGGGACCTCATCCGCCGTATAGTACTTTGCCAACGCTTCAGCCGTTCTAGCTAGCGTGAACGCGTCAGCGTCGAACTGCAGCAGGTCTCGACCTGCAGGCCACGAAAGCCACGTGAATGGCTGGCCCGCACAGGAGAAGGCTGCCGCGCCTCCTCCCGTCGTCGTATTATTCAGGGGGTCGTGTAGGGCCACCCCAATCGCATGGATGATTCCGATACTCATCCCTTCAACACGACTAGTGTTCGTCACGGGTAACCCGTGGGTCACTCAGGCCTTACCCGTACCCGCACCCGTGTGAAACCCGTACCCGGGGTCACGGGTATGGGTTCGAGTCGCTACGGGTATGGGTACTTGCGGGTTGCACGGGTTGGCGGGTTGGCACTGCGGGTCAGAATAATAACCTCAAAATGACTGGGAATGCTGCACTACTACTAGTATACAAAGTACTACTGTAAGATAACTACGAGTCCCGCGGCGTCGTCATCGCCCTCTGCCGTCGTTGCGTCACCACCGCCGTCTGTCGTGTCGTCGTCGTCTTCGTCGTCGTCGCCATCGCTGCCGCAGTTGTCGCAGTTGTCGCCATCAACTTGAAGATCACTCCCGTCGTCACTGCGTCGTCGCCATTCAAGTTGTTGCTGCCATCGTCGCCTTTGTCGCTGCCGTTGTCGCCATCGTCGCTGCGTCGTCTCCTTTGTCGCTGCCGTTGTCGTTGTCGTCGAGTCGCTCGAAGTTGCAGCGGCAATGCAGCCGAGCACTGCGGCGCTGCCTCGCCGTCGCTCCGAGTCCTGCCGCAAGTCATTGTGTTGTTGGGGTGCCGCAGGCGTTGCATTTGGTTTTGGTATGGCGCTGGTGGTTGGTACGTTCGGCTCGGGGCTGGCAAAGGTTGTTGTGGGCGTTGTCGGTTGTCGTGGTTGGCAGAGCGTATGGCGCAGGCGGGGTTTGCCGTTGATTCGTTACCAGATTGTTTGCCTTGCTTAGTCACCACACAGCACCCCCGTGCTACCAACCGCTACCACTGCCGCCAGGCCCTGCCATCGACAACGGCAAGACAATGTCAACGACGACAACCACAAAGACAACAGCGGTAGCGACGACAATGACAAGGCGACATCGACAACGACGAGGCGACACGAGTCACATGCTGACTTGGTGCCAGTGGACGGCCCAAGGGACGGCCACCAACGGTCCAACCGCCACCACCACCGCCACCGCCGCTGCCAGGGCCCTGCCGTCGACAACAGCAAGACGATGTCGACACCGATAACGACGACAACGACTCGGGCGAAGACGACTCGGACGACGATAGCGACACCACCAAGACTTGTCGACGACGACAACGCGACTCTGACCCGGACGCGACGGCGAGCTCTACGACGGGAATTTTCGTGAGGATCAGTAGTAGTAACTAGTATATTCATGTATGACTGTGTGTCTAAGTCCAAAATAAAGCCTGTAGTATATCCAAAAAAAAAACCCGCCAAACCCGTCCTACGGGTGCGGGTTCTGAACGGGTACTCGATGACGTACCCGTACCCGTACCCGTCAAACCCATACCCGGGTACCCGTGCGGGTTTACAAACCCGTGACGTTCCCTAAACGCGACGTGTAAGGTCGCGTGTCCAGGCCTAAGGAGTGGTATTCGAGACACGAAACACGTGAGGTTATATATATGTAGAACGAATCACAGCACACAGACTAACAATAGTGATACATCAAGGCCGATCTGGCCGAGTCATTATGCATGTATGAAGGTGTCCAACGACAGTTTGGCGTCGTTGCGTACGCAGCGCACACGTTGACCCTATGACTCACCTGTTCCCCACGCGTCACCTTAGTAGGGGGCTTGCACCATGACTGTGGATTGTACGGAGGCTCCTGTTGTCGACAAGGAGATACTTTCTTGAGTGCTTTGGTTCCTCCGTTTAAACGAACCGCTGGCGCCGTCTTCGGCGCCACGCTTTCTCCAGCCCATTACAAACGGGAAGGTTTCGGTTTCGGTCAGAATAGATGATAGTATGGTCCCCATCTGAGGAGTGAGCCTCGCGTGCAAGTCCACTATTGGGTGGAGTAGGTTGTAAATGCGGAAGACGAACTTGAACATTGCGTGTTTGTCGGAAAGAACATGAGAGTCTTTGTGATATTCGACCTAAGTTACCACTTGTCAGTCCCTCCTCTCGTGCGACAAAGAAGAAACGTACCTTATCATCACCAGGTCCTGACTCGTGATGCCTCTGATATAATGTAAATTCATCGGCGTTGTAGTCATTGTCGATGTAGAACGCTTTTACGAAGAACGTGGGGGACTTGTCCGAGATCAACATGTTTCCCAGGCGAACGAGATGGGAGGCTTGTAGGAGCATCCGACAGTGGTCCCTTTTCTTCTTGTCGGAACTTATTTTGAGTAGGACATGCGGAAATCCCCCAATGCTGAAGAAAACATCACTGTGAGGGGTGTATTGGTGCAATATCTGATTATCTCTGGTCTTCACGGCCAAACCAAAGATCCACGGGGCGTCGCTATCGAGCGAGTCAGAACAATCGACTACATCAGAGATTGAAATTTGAAACTCACAAAGAGAGCTTTGCGCCGCGTGGAGACTCGGAGAGGGGGTCGACAGCGAATCTCCTTAGGAGACTGTAAACGTGTGATTCGGTCCTGTTTCTATACGCCGCTTGGTTCGAGAGGTTCCGGTCGATAAGGGCGTCGAGGTAGTGAAGTAATTCAATATCCGTGACGCGGTGTGTCTCAGACCCATCATTTACGTCAGTAAAATGTTCGCCAAAGGTGTCGTCTCCAAGATGCGCCTTCACAGAAGCTAACAAAGGCAGTATCGTCATCTGAAATTGACTCAGGGTCAGTAGGATCAGATCAGATCACGTTGCAAGACCTATGTCGTGCCTAGGGGAACGCCGGAGGCGCAACTCTTGCTCGAGCTGCTCAATAAAATCTGGCAGTGCCCCATCCGAGTCCGCTGAAAATTCACTGATATTATTGGTATCAAGCTCGGTCTCGGGGGGGAGTTGGGCTTCATCGCGGTTTCGCAAATGAAAAGTAATATGTCGAAGCCAGGTGTTACTTGATCCCACCCGTAAAGTGTGCAGGACGACGCCACCACCTGTGCCAGTGGGAAGGCGTCATACGTCCTTGCTTCATCAGTTAGAGAGTATAAAATTTACCGTTTTCCCCATAATCAAGGTGAACGATGACATCAATATCGAAACGACGGTCGGCGCCTTTCTCCTGAAACACCTCACCAACTGTGAAAGGTATGAGCAGGAGAGTCCCGAGGTCCTTTCGAGTCAGTTGAGACCCGGGGAGTGACTCCGTAACGCGGATAGGGCAGTCCAAAGGAGGCTGGTAGAAACTAAACTTTCCGTGGTCTTTATCTCTTACTGACGGCATGGCGTTTTTCACGTAGTTGATGAATTCACCGATTTCTTCTTCGGATGGCACGCTGATATTGAACGGAGAGTTGCGAACCACGAGTTTGTCATCGACGAGAATGCATCTGAGCCGGACGAGCGCTGTAGAAACGTTCATCCTGATAGTGTTTTTTTGGCCGACATGGACGAAAGAAGGACGAAAGAAAAACAAGACGTGGTGATTTGAAACGCGCCAAGTAAATATATGTCCTATGGTCCAAACCACGGATCTTACATCGAGTAAAGCGTGCCATGATTGATGATACTGTAAACAATATAATCGCCGCCTATACAGTTACATATGTGCATCGCTGCTCACCCTCCGTCGGTCACCCGCTTATGGCACTGCCACGATGTAGACCTAGTTTACGACTTCGCCCGCTCTGTCTGGGGCGGGGACTACCAACGCACAAGAGAGCGCCAGAGAGTAGCGCACAGATCCTGAGCCGAATAACACAAAAAAATAAAGTTTTCAGACAAATCACTTGTTCAAGTCGTTCAAGAAACGCACCTGCATATGTATTTCAAAGAAAGGATTTGACGACCTTCGGCGTCAGAGACCAGAAACCGAAGATTGGCAGGCCTGTGTGCATATATCTATCCCACACTGAGTCAGAATTCAATAGAATCGCGGGAGCCGACCGGAGTCAAGGCTGACGGATCACTGCGACTTCTCTTATATAACCCATTATGGAAGGGCGCAAGAAGGGCGAAGGGCGCAAGAAGGGCGAAGGGCACAAGAAGGGCACAGGGCGCAAGAAGGGCGCCTGATTTTCCCCATGTGGTGACAGGATTGCTTGGGATGTCCGGCGGCGAAAAAGAGGGAGCGGCGGTGGTTGTTTCGTCAAGGTGGGAAAAAGAGGTGGCGTGCAAATACAAAAAGAACAGCCGTGTTCCTTCCGATCCATTATAATCTGATTAAAGATCAACTGGCTTCGGGTCTAATAATAGTAACTATCCCAAAACTATATGCTACCTTTAGTCGTGATCAAGGTCGCGATAGAGAAATACGTATTTGTCACGACATTTCTCAGTGACCAAGACCACCGCACTACATTTCCGATGCGTTTTGCAACCTCTCTAGTGCAAGTGCGACGAGATTATGTAACGCGTCACACGTGAGTGCGCGCGCCGAGACGTTGAAATGAGAGAAGTCGAGTTTGGAGTGAGGCTGATTGAGAACTTAAGAGTCGGACGGGTTTCGAGAACAACACGATTTTACATTTGAGTCCAAGCACAGTACATTTTATACTAGAGCTGGTACCATAATTTGTAAAGTAAAGGTCCAATGAGAATCATAAGGTGTCACAAAGGTACGAACGCGTCGTCAAGACGCGTGGTCAGGAGTGAAGGATCAGGTTCAAAGACATAACGACGGGGCATGTGAATGATGTGGAAAGGCGTCCGAGACCGAAACCGAAGGTGATGGCGAGGAGTCGAGGTAGCGTGGTGAGGAAAGGTATAAGGTGTCGCCCTTGTGACGTCGGGCTCAGCGTGCTCGCGCTTGATCCGAAAACGCATCCTGAAACTAATGGTTATGAGGCTGTACAGTAGTTGGCAAACGAGAGAGTCGCTCGCGCTGACTCAGAGGCGAGACGGACTCTAGATCTGTCGGGCACCGGCCCGATCCGGTCCTGCCTGGATCATGGCGCTGGTGGCGGTCGGGCTCACAGCGCAGCTCAGCAATCTCCACCCTAGAAAGTGTACCCCACACCCCTTTCTTTGTATATATTCCTTGTATTTACAACTTTCAGAATAGAGAGATGTTCCCCTGGACCTCAGATCTCAGAAAATAGCCCATTGTCTGCATTTCCGAGCGCGCACCCCTTAGCGAGTCGAGCAGCAGGACGCATTACCAACTGATTCAATCAATTCTGCGACGCTTCGTGAAGTGTGGAGGCGTGCATGGTACATTGCATCGCCAGTTACTGTGGAGCCAAAGCAGGCTCACCCTTCGCACTCCTGAGCGTGTCACACCCACCTGTGCGTGGCCACTGTGCAAGGGACACGTTGATCTTGGAATCAATGCAAACTTTCAAACATTCAGTACATGACTACAAATATAATAAACACGACTACGACGTGGAAGAGCACGACGGTAGGAATACTAAAACCAGGTTGGTGTAACCTTGTGCGTAGGGCGATGAAATTACCACGCATGTCCGATATCTCCTTCTTCATTTCCATCAGCTGTCTCTTAACCTCCCTATTCTGAGCCAACACGATAGCCATGATCTCTTCGTTCAGATCGTCAAGTTCTTCGTATATCTCTGCCACAGCAAGTGATTTATGCAAGGCAGCACGGTCAGGACGACCGTTGTTGACATAAAGCCCCATGGGACACCAATCGACTTGGTTGGTCTGGCGAACGATATCTGATACGCTTTGTTAGGCCTCGATGTAAATGTCCCCGCATAGAGAGGCTTACTAGTGGCTCTGAATGGGTCTTCGACATCAATTTCCGTGCCGGTCACAGCATCGCTACCTGCCGGTGCCTGATTGGGCTCTGTGTCTGAAATGGTTGAGATGTTCGGGTCGATGATCTTAATTATGACACACTCGAGTGACGGGAGATACAGTGAAAATGTTGTACGGTACTTACGAAGCCCTCATCGTTTCGTTGGTCCCAAATGGTCATATCTACTGTGAGATAGCGTCGGGGACAATCGGATGGGAGGTATTGGGGGTCATTGATTTTTGTTGTGTTATATACAATTTTCTTTGAACAGACTAAGCCGGAGGGTGTTACGGTCATGGTCACGGTCTAACAGTAGGGTGCTAACGTACAAGCCGAAAACTGAACAATCAGCTGTGATCGGATTCAATTGTTGCATGTTGCGTGGATATGTACAACAACTTGAACACCCAGGTAGTTTTCTATTTGACCGGACATATACATGTTTCATCCATCAGACGGCGTTCGGGAAGCATCACCAATTCAAGGTGCACACCGTGACAGCGAGATGGAGCGCGAGGTGCACGTTGTGCTTGAAACGATTCATCTATTTCACCGCTCGAACTGACAGCATCAATGACGTTGCCTTGTCCTAATGGCCTTTTACTGTAGTGGCCAAGATGGAATCAACTAGTGCGACGTAGAATAACCACACATGTAAGGGAAGTACCTCATGAAGCGATAGACATCTACGCTAACGAAGAAACTTCGCGAGGCCAGGTCAGCCAGCTCTCAGTCGTTTGTGTAAGCGCCCATGGCGACTCTGAGTCAAGAAGGTCCAGCAGTGTCCCCTTTGACCTCGGCAATGATCAATTAATGATCCGCTGGAAGGTTCTTCATTTTCACCTACTTTTGGTTTCTTCCACACATCTGAGTTGCCGATTCTGTCTTCTCTGGTGCCTTCTTTCCCTCTCCCTTGTCCTCGTCTTTGCTGATAACCTTCCCACGGCAGTGCGCCTCCGTTTTTGATCGCTTCCGCTGGTAAGGGATCGTCAGCGTGTCAGCGTCTTCGCCATCAGAACTAGGGCATAACATGGGTAACCCATGGGTGACATGACCTCTACCCGCACCCACACCCGCCAGATACCCGTACCCGGGCTCATGGGTATGGGTTCCGGCGGCCCCGGGTATGGGTTCCGGCGGGTCGCGCGGGTACCGGAACCCGCGCGGGTTGGCACTGCGGGTTGGCATGTGACCTGTGCCATTCAAGCGGCTCTCAACATCTTGCGTATAATGGCGAGTGTGGCACTCATTTCTATTACTTAAATACATGATTATACTAGTTACTAGTACTACTATCTAGTAGCTCAGCCCTGGACCCATCAACATCAGGCAGCTTCGCGTGGGGTTTGGAGGGTGTGAAGGTGTCGCAAGGTGTCGCAAGGTGTCTCGCACGCTTCCGCGGGACGCGAGCTGTCGTAGGTGGGTCCGCAGCAATTGTAAATACATTGTAATTGAAGTAATAAAGCCGCGTGCAGGTGCAGCGGAGTCGGGAGCAGAAATGGGGTCGATTGGTCGCAGGTGGTCGGAAACAGTTGTGCACGCTTGTGCACAACTTGAAACTTTGCATGTGCGGCCGTTTGGGTCGGGAACGCGTTGTATTCGAGTCGTTAAGGCCGCATGCAAATGTGGCATGCTGGGGAATGCAAGGAATAAGCAAGTGAGCTCAAAAGTCCGAAAAATGATGGGAGAAGTCTAACTTGAATGTCTTTGAGGATAGGTCCAGGATGGAGAGAAGAGGGGAGAACTTGAAAGGATGAGGAGATGGGGCAAGATTGGACTTGAATTTGCAGCGGTGTTAATGTTCGAGAGATAGGTGCGATGAAGTTGCAGCATGTGTGGCGTTGATGTCCAAGATAGGCAAGAGCGCAGGCACGTGCTCAACTTGTTCTGCGTACTGTCCGCTCATCTAAGTCTTCGTTGCCATTACCCTCTCAGGCTCCAGGTACCGGGGCTGGATCATCATCCAGTGGCTTAAAACTGTCACCCCCACCAGCAGCCTCAAGAAGTGCATTCACATTCAAGTTTTTGGTGAGTTATGGGTCCTCCTCCTCGGATTTCGGACTTTTGAGCTCAGTGAAGCTCACCCTTTCCATTCCCCAGTACGCTGCACTCACACGCGGCCTTAACGACTCGGTCCTCACTCATTTCTGAACCCAGTAGCCACCTCTGCGAAGTTTCGCACCGTGCCGAAGCTTGCGCGACCACTTCCGACCACCTGCGACTAACCAGCCCATTTCCGTTCCCGACTGCGCTGCACTCGCGCGCGGCCTTAGATATTCGACACCGACACGTTTACGATCGCCACATACCCATGTACGGACGTTCGCACCCCGCGGAGGCATGCGCAGTACCTTGCGGCGCTTCACACCCCCCACACCCTGTGCCTGTCTTGGACGGAGTTGGGGCCCAGGCTACTGTAATTGTAATCAAACTATAGACTCCCCATAGCATAGTAGTAAAATGTACAAGTAGTAGTAGCTCTAATTCCAGTAGTTTTTGGACAAAACCCGCCAAACCCGCTGTGTGGGTACGGGTCTGGCACGGGTACCTCAGAGCTGACCCAGACCCGTACCCGGCATACCGGGTACCCGCATACCCGCACGGGTTTACAAACCCATGTTATGCACTAATCAGAACTACAGGAGTCCGTCCACGAAACCGATTTTCTGCGAGCCATGGGAGTCAAGGGTAGACAAAGTACTAGTACAGTACAGTAGTACGAGTCACATATCGCAATTTCCCGCTTCTGAAAAGTACCGTAAGACGTCAGTGTTCGCCAACAAACTTTAAAGGCGAAATCATACACTTTTTCAGAGAAACAACAACAGGTCTGGAGAAATTTATAAGTGACCGGCGCCCAACTACATTGTCAACGGCGCGTCAACGTTGACGCGAGACGTTTAAATCTGACTCAGACCGAAAACAATATTGTATCATTCAGATAGATGCGGCCACGATGGGATGGAAAGGGACAATGAGGAAGACTAGTGTGGACCGCGAAAAATAACACTCGCCATATGACCCCAAACAGCGGCCGCCAATGAACCTGGGTCTGATCCCTCGCCGATCCCGGCAAAAAATGAAATGCACAGACGGACGGAGAGTGAGCACGACAAAAAAGATGACAGTAAGGGTGCTAGCTAATCGAGGAAAACACGCTGTTTTCATGCGCTCGCCGTGCTGTGTTTGCGAGGTTCCCGACCGAAACATAGACGGGGTGGTATTCCGATGACCCGTCACAACCGAAACGGTTGTCTGGTCACTTCCAGTAACGATGGGGACAAACATTGTCCCGTGGTTGTCTCGGTCTCGTGAGTTCTCGTCCTAGACAACGGAGTAAGAGAGCGGCCCAAAAAAGACACGGAATGAACAAACCACCTGCTGGAATGCCCAATACCCGGACATGAGGTTCGATCATACACGTTCGCCTTTGCCGTTGAACTCCTGGTATGGAACATAGCTGAATTGATTCTTGAAGTCTGATGTCCCAGGCTGTTCTCGAGTGACGCGAGCGCTCAACTCACACGTCTGCTCCATCCAACGTGGAGGTGCCGAAGGTTTTGGCCGGTGTAATCGAAGCTATAAGTCTTGAAAAGGAGCCAGTTTGGATGGCGTCAATTGTCGCATACATTTCCTTCGCGTTCTTCCATGGGGCACCGTCAATAGGACTGTGCTTGGTTGATGTCGCTGACCATAGATCAGTGCCTTCCACAATCTCGGGAGCAGATGACTGAAGCGTCACGTAGTGGTAATGCACCCAATCAAACGCGAGGCGGTTCTCGAAAGGCAACCAGTCATGGACAAACCGATCGACTTCGCACTGTGTCAGGAGTACTGTTGGATCCTGAAGAAAGTCGCCATCTTCATGGCACAGCTAAGTTGTAGTCGTTTCAGAACCAAAATGGACCAAAAGAAATGCAGGCATACCGTCCAACGTCGGGTGATAAAGTGTGCGACGACAAATCCTTGGGAAGTGCGATATCCGGATATTTGAAACTCTTGTGTCGAGCGAGTCCAGGGAGCGATAAGGTTTTGTGTAGAGGGTATATCGCAGGTTTACCTTCATATACAGACGGTCACCGGTCTACACTAGGCTCGTGACCAGCCTGTATATGATGATCGATATACAGGCTGGTACAGCTGATAGCGTTGGTTTTCCCACGAGTTTGAGCCGCCCTGAAGTGCTGTAAGATTAGGTTGCGCGCGTTGCTCGGTGTCTGTGGTGGGCACATATGTGTTTCTCCTCTAATCTTCGGGACAGTACCTAAATACCATGCGAATAATAACCATCATAAGACCAACTTCCGCTGGACCATTTGATCGCTAGGGAACGTGTCTAAGGTGTGCAGGAATTGGGAGGTGTGAAGCGGCACAAGGTGTCGCGTGGGCCTCTGCTGGGCATGAACTGTCGTATGTGTGTCGGTCAAGATCGCGGATGTGTCTGTGTTGAAGGGCTAAGGCCGCACGAGAGTGCGGCAAGGTCGGCAGATGCTACACGGAGCCCGAGGGTCGGGTGGTCGCAAGTGATTGGGAGCGGTCGCGCACGCGTCGGCCCCGCACAAAACTTCATATAGGTGGCTGTCGGAGTCGAGAACACGTCGTGTTAGAATCGCTAAGGCCGCGCGCAAGTGCAGCGCGCTGGGGAACACAAGGGATGACCTTCACTGAGCTCAAAAGTCCGAAATCTGAGGGGAGAAATCTGCTATTAGAAGTCTGAGGTGTGAAGTTGTAATTACATGGGCTATATACTAGGGAATGTAGGATAAGGAATGGGGTGTATCAGATAAACAGGGGAATGGCAACATGCGGAGGGGAGAGTCCGGGATGAGTGGGAGGCCCCTACCTGTAGACTTGATACTGTTGTTGATGAGCTTTCTTTTTCTTGTACCAAAGTAACCAAAACGACTGTGACTGACTTTAATTGATCGCTTAACTTCTTCTTCTGAGCGTGAGCTAAGGTTAGGGTAGCCTCACACTTGATCAAGTGTGATGTCGCCCACCTCTGTGTGACTGTTGATGACTAATAGAACTCGAAACAGCAGGAAAGTAGGCGAGAGAATTCTGAGATTCCTGTCGCAAACTGGCTGTTTAAATACACAGAATACTATGCTTGCACGTCGCGCTGACGCAGCCTACTCCTATTCATACAAGCAATACATCTGAGACAGAGGAAGGATACAATCTCGGAATACCTGTAATAAACAGGCTTGCGCGTTGCTTTACTAATATCCGCGAGTCACACGACGACGGATGAGTCATGTGTTCACAACAAACACCGCCAACGCACCACGCAAGATGTGCTCGCTCAGGCTTAGTGTTGCCGCGAGTTAGAGTCCACAACCGGTGTGAACTCTAACTCGGACCGAACTTTCGCAACTCGACTCGACTCGGACCCTCGAGTTCACACCGGTGCAACTCGGGAGTTGTCTCCAAAAAACGCGCTGCAGATATTTCCTTCGTCGTATTCTTGATCCATCTCTGTCCCCACTACCAAAATAACAACCTCATGTGGTCTGTACCTGAGTGCATACATTGTATTAACAGAGACTCGGAGCCCTGCAAACGAAAAACTATAGCGTGTTTCGTGAGTTTTCTCTCATTTTCGGCTGTTTCCATCGGAATGTCATCACATGAGCCCCGCGCTGTCGCTGTCCCCACTCTTCCTCCTTGCTTCCTCCACCCGTCGCTCTGAATCTTGCCGCAACACACACAGTCTCTTTCTCTCTCTCCCTGTTGCTCGGTTTCCACCCTCACCATATGCCACTCATTCTGTACCCTCTTACCTTACTGGCTCGCTTCGCATTTGTGTAAATCCTTCTGTATTTAAAACCCACTCTTGTTCCCTAATAGACGGCATTCAGTTGCCACTGTTTCCCCCTGTTCGTCTCGGAAGTCAGACCCAAAGGAACATTGCTTCATTTCTCGTTGTATCGTGCTTTCGGGTTCATTGTTCGGGTTGCTCGGGCGGGTTCATCGGGTTCTGAGCAAAGAGGCGTGGGAACCTTCGGAATTGAAGGCTTCCCATTGGCTCATGTTTGTTGCTGAACTCCCGAGTTGCACCGGTGTGAACTCCCGAGTTAGAGTTAACGTCGAGTTGGCAACTCAACTCGGACCGCATCGACTCGCGGCAACACTACGAGTCAGGCTCCCCTCGACTTCAGCTGAACCCCCCCTGTCCAAGGTCCGACGGTAAAGCCGCTTACATTACCGGTCCCGCCGTCCGCCCCTGGGCCGCCGCATCACAAGAATATTCAGCCTAGCCTCGCCGCGTTGAAGAGGGCCTGCTGAGGGACGCCCAACAAACGAGCTCATACACCCCTCGCTGAGCCATGCTATTGTACAATCCCAACTCGACGTCGGCCTCCCTTATCGCGGCCACCCCCTTCCCTTTCATTAATCACGAAAAAGAGCGAGCTCTTTTCTCTTGTTTTTTATCTTTTCTTCCTCGCGACGCAAGCATATACACCACTCCTCCAAAACTGTAGTTCCAACACATGTCCTCGCTCAGCCTCCTTCCGACCCAAGCCCCGGCCTCTCCCCCCGTGCAACGCCAGAGCGGCAAGAATCCCAACGCACGTTCGTCCATGGGCCCCGCCGCCCGCCCTTCGGCCGCCGCAGCGCGGGGCTTTAGTCTCGCCTCGCGACACCCTGGAGGCGGGCCCGCCCAACTAGCGAGCTCCTAGGCAGCCCCACCTTACAAACCCCAGAAGGTGGGCGTTTCATCCAATTTCCCCCCTACCTCCCCTTTTCGTTTTTTTTTCTTCTCGAACTGACTCTTCCCAGCGGATACTATCGACCAGCGGTTTGAGAAATTTCATCATTACGAAGTCCTGGTGAGTGTCGTCTTTTTTGATCGTCATCATGATCGCCACCACGCAATCGTCTTCTCACGTATTAAATTGGGGTATTTACGAAGAGATGGCTGCTGCCTCTCTCGACGTCGATTTTAAGGAGGGATTCAGTGCCATCGAACAATGTGAGCAGCTCGATACTCTTTCCATTATAATGGTCTTACCCGCTCGCAGGGTTCGATGTTCTCCGAAGCAGAGCGCACAGCCGCTCTTTACAGTCTTTTACAACATTCTACTCAAATGCAGATCCGATTCTTCATCACCGTCCTGCAACAAACGGCCAGGGCCGACCCCATGATTGCTCTTTTGAGCCCGGTTCCATGCAGAGCCAGATGGAAGAAGCTCAGCTTGCAAGTATGAATCTCAAATTGCCCGGACTCAAGTCAACCATACCCGGTTCCCTCTCCGCCGGCACCTTCAACACTAGCGCCATGAACCGCCAGTCGTTCGTCTTCGACACCTCTTCCTCTTTCCTATCTCCGGATACCGCCAATACCGTCGACTACCCGAGCGACGCTCGCCCAATAGCGCGCCAAAATCAAAGCCGCCGGCAACGCGACACATCGTATTTCTGCGCCGGCGCTTGCCTTGAGCGGAGAGCGTGGGGCTTGGGCTGGGGTCCTCGGCCAGGTCGCGGAACGAGACAATTCCCCTACCCAAGAAATATCCGTTGAGCCCAGGTCGTCCGTCCGTAGAGTACCGACTTCTCTGGCCTTCTCTTCGCCGGCTCTGCCTTCCGCTCCCCGTGCCCCGATGGCGGCACCGCTCCCGGCGGTCTCGACGGGTTCTCCCCTGTTGTCGGCGACAGCTAGGCAAGTATGGTGAACATCCCGCTCCTGCCTATAATAACAACGGTCAAACAGTCGACCTCGCCGCCGCCAAGTTGATCGATTTGTACGGTAGCAGTAATGTTCCGCACCTCTCGACGGTCCCGACAAATTCCGCCGACCTTCCAAGGACCACATTCACGATAATAGCTGCGACTCCAACAATGGCGTGTTCGTGGACGACGGCGACCTTATCCAGGGTCACCGGTGTTGGCTGCGTCCAAAGTGGTTCTTCAAGAGGCCTGCGCAACGGTGGCGGCGGTACTTGGTCCGGTGCGCAAAGCCTTGCACTCTCGAACACATCTGGCCTTTTCGGCGGAAGCGACGACGGAAGCAACGCGATGGCATCAGCAAGCGGCGGTGGCTGGCGTCGGGATGGGCGTCGGCGGATTCAATCTCGGACCGGGCTCTCCCGGGCTGGCGGGGATGCCTAACGAGCTCAATACGGTGCAACTCGCGCATGAACGGGGTGGATCCGTTCAACGAATATGGATACCCTGAACCTGGCCGCGATCGGCGCGCCGCCCGAGATCCAGCTACTCGCGGCGCAGATCGCCGCTGCTGCGGGTGGATTCGGTCTGCTTGGGCTCGGCGTCGGTGCGGGCTTCGGCACGTTCGGTGGACTGCAGAGCGGCATGAGTAGTAATGGCCTTCGCGGCGGTTCCGGGCGGTCCGGAGGACGCTCGCCCGGCCTAGGCGGCGGCAGTGCCAGCGGCAAAGGAGGATCGGCTGGGAACAGCGGAGCGAAGGACGAGGAAGATTTCGAGCCGTCTGTGCTGAACGACGGGGCTGGGTGGCTGCGCACGCTCCGACTACACAAGTACACGCCGAATTTCGAGGGCATGACGTGGAAGGAGATGGTGGTGATGGACGAGCAGGCACTCGAGGCGCAGGGTGTCGCGGCACTCGGTGCGCGCAGGAAGATGCTCAAGACGTTCGAGGTGGTGTGCAAGAAGACGGGCATCGACGACCCGTCTGCGCCCCCTCCGCCGTCTGGTGGATCGTCGGGGGGCTCGGCTGGCAGCGGTGGTGGGCTGTCCGCGTGATAGCGCCCTCTTTAAGGAAAACAAAAAACGGTTTTATTTTTTGGTTGTAAAAGCAGCATCACGCACTCTCTCCGTCCGTCTTATGTCCGCCCTTTTTTATCAGTACTAGCGTCTCGGGACTTGTGATTTCTATCTAATTTTTATCGCGAAAAACGTCGGGATTGTCACCTTTTTTCTTTTCTTTTTGTATGGGTGGTGGTGGTGGGACCTTTCCTTAATTCCTACGATCCACGAGGAGTCACCGTTCACGCATAGGGCGACGGGCGTACAGTCTTTGCGAGTCGCTTACCTTGGCTTTCCGCGGGAGCCTACCCGTGTGGCGCCGGCCGAAGAGGGCGTGGCGTGGGGGTCCGGCGCACAGGCACGGGGAGGGATGGGGCATGAGGGGAGAAAAGGCGTGACATTTAAACGATCGACGGGCTTACTCGAAGGGTGGGGGAAGACAGGGTAGTGCATAACATGGGTTTGAAAACCCGCGCGGGTATGCGGGTACCCGGTATGCCGGGTACGGGTCTGGGTCAGCCATGAGGTACCCGTACCAAACCCGTACCCACACAGCGGGTTTGGCGGGTTTTGTCCAAAAACTACTAGAATTAGAGTTATTACTACTTGTACATTTTACTACTATGCTATGGGGAATCTATAGTTTGATTACAACTACAGTAACCTGAGCCCCAACTCCATCCAAGACAGGTGCAGGGTTTGGGGGGTGTGAAGCGCCGCAAGGTGTTGTGCATGCCTCCGCAGGGTGCAAGCTGCCGTACATAGGTATGTGATGCTCGTAAACGTGTCGGTGTCGAATATCTAAGGCCGCGCACGAGTGCAGCGCAGTCGGGAACAGAAATGGGTCGGTTAGTCGCAGGTGGTCGGAAGTGGTTCGCGCACGCTTCAGCACGGTGCAAAACTTCGCAGAGGTGGGCACTGGGGTCGGAAATGAGTAGGGATTGAGTTTCTAAGGCCGCGTGTGAGTGCAGCGTACTGGGGAATGGAAGGGGTGAGCATCACTGAGCTCAAAAGTCCGAAATCCGAGGACAAGGATCAATAACTCACCAAAAATGTGAATGCACTTCTTGGGGCTGCTGAGTGGTGGGGGTGACAGTTTTGAGCCATGGATGATGATCCAGCCTCAGTACCCAAGGGCCCTGGAGAGGGTAATGGCAACGAAGACTTGGAGGTAACCGTACAGTATGCAGAACAAATTGAGCACGTGCCTGCACTCTTGCCTATCTTGGACATCAGTGCCAACGCCACACATGCTGCAACTTCATCACACCTATCTCTTGAACATCAACACCACGCTGCAAATTCAAGTCCAATCTTGCCCCATCTCCTCATCCATCTCCCCTCTTCTCTTCATCCTGGGCCTATCCTCAAAGACATTCAAAGTAGTAGACTTCTCCCATCATTTTCGGACTTTTGAGCTCAGTTTCTCATTCCTTGCATTCCCCAGCGTTCCGCATTCGCGTGCGGCCTTAATGACTCGAACACAACGCGTTCCCGACCCAGGCGGCCGCACATGCCAAGTTTCATGTTGCGCACAAGCGTGCACGACTGTTTCCGAACACCCACGACCAATCGACCCCATTTCTGCTCCTGACTCCGCTGCACCTGCACGCGGCTTTAATAATTCAACACCAATGTGTTCACGATTACCACCGACCCGCCTACGATATCTCGCGTCCCGCGGAGGCGTGCGAGATACCTTGCGACACCTTGCGACACCTTCAACCCCCCCAAACCCCACGCGGAGCTGCCTAATGTTGAGGGGTCTGGGGCTAGGCTACTAGATGGTAGATAGTAACTATGATCATGTATTTAAGTAGTAGAAATGAGTGCTACGCTTGCAATTATAATGGCTTTGTGCAAGATGTTGAGAGCCGCTTGAATGGCACAGGTCACGTGCCAACCCGCCGTGCCAACCCGCGCGGGTTCCGCTACCCGCGCAACCCACCGGAACCCATACCCGTGTCCGCCGGAACCCATACCCATGAGCCCGGGTACGGGTTTTTGGCGGGTGTGGGTGCGGGTAGAGGTCTTGTCACCCATGGGTTACCCATGTTATGCCCTAAGACAGGGTATGTACAGGTTAGAAGGTGATTAGGTAGGTACGCAGCGGGCTAGTAGAGACTGGGCGGAAGCGCGAAGTGCTTCTCGATCGAAAAAACTGAATTTTGTGCCCGAGGCGAGATCGCGACCGGGCGGGTGGGAAAACCGACCCGAGACGCGCTGACAAGCGAGGGGCGCAAAAGCCGTTTCATCGACCCTTCGGCGTTTTTGAAAAAGGGAGTGGCGGGTGGGTGAAAATAAAAAGACACGGTTCTTTGAACCGGCTGGGAATATGGGTGGACAGGTGGCGGCGCGGAGGAAGGGAATGAGCACGTGCCGCCCTGTCCGCTCGCGCAAAGACTGTGCTCTACGCCTCCGCTCGTTCCTCGCTTCGCCTCAGACCGTCTATCTTTGCGAGTCGCTTACCTTGGCTTTCCGCGGGAGCCTACCTGTGTGGCGCCGGCCGAAGAGGGCGTGGCGTGGGGGTCTGGCGCACAGGCACGGGGAGGGATGGGGCATGAGGGGAGAAAAGGCGTGACATTTAAACGATCGATGGGCTTACTCGAAGGGTGGGGGAAGACAGGGTATGTACAGGTTAGAAGGTGATTAGGTAGGTACGCAGCGGGCTAGTAGAGACTGGGCGGAAGCGCGAAGTGCTTCTCGATCGAAAAAACTGAATTTTGTGCCCGAGGCGAGATCGCGACACCCGACCTGGTAGGAATGACGATGACGCGTCAAGTGAGACTCGGCACCCCCAAAATATAGGAAGAGGCAAGATGTTACTGCTTACCCTGGGTATGAGGGCGTTGGCTGGGGAGCGAGCGACGGCGGCGATGCCGGGCAGTCTAACGCACTGGAGGCATGGAGTAACGAATGAACGCGTCGTGAACAACGGACGAGGCCTGGATGTAAGGAGCGATGATGATGGCGTGTTTGCGTAGGTAGAGCAGAAAAGAGTCCCCGGCCCAACGGCCTTTGGCCTTCATTACGTCGAATGGCATGCCGCGGAGGAGATATTCTAGCGTCGACCCGATCCGGATGCCATGGCCCTGCAGCGGCTCGAGGCCCGCGGCGTGAGCGGCCTTCCCCACTCTCTCGAGGAATTTTTTCTTGGTGAGCGGACACCTCGCGTTCTTGATGCGGTATGCGAATAGATGCGACGTGCTGGGAGGTTGGTTGATAAGGAGGTGGTTCTGGAGGGCGGCCGTGGGATCAGAGTCGCCGGACTGTGTTGCCCAAAAAACATCTTCACCGTCGCTGGGGGCTGTTTTAGTGGCGGGCAGGTGGAGGACTGTGACCTTGAGCCCGTTGCGGTCCTGGTCGTACGAGAGGTTGCGGGGGGTAATGTGCGCGCTGGGACGAAACTTGTCGATGGTGCTCACGGTGAATTCGCCCAGGCGGGCCGAGGCGTAAAAACAGCAAGTGAGGCAAGCAAAGACGGCCGCATCCAGTGGATCTTCTAGGTTTATGTTACGTTTACGGTCGTGGACACTTACGAGTCGGTTGTGACTCCGTCGTAAGCAGTAATAGGTCACGGACTCGTCGTATCAGTCATCGAGTATCACATGCAGGATACCATGACTCAATCCTAGGATCGCTGTAGTAGGGTTCAAGCTACTTACGCTATTCGTTGTACCGTTTCATGAGGCGCTTTAAAGTAGCCTCTCTACCTGTATAAATAGCATCATGGAAAGACCGAGGATCTCCATCTCGGTCTTCTTCCTTTGTCACCATTCTCTCTCCTCTCGTCGTGACTTGTGTTCTTATTCTCTGTCTACTCGCGCGACTGTCTCTTGTGGAGCAGATCGTACTTCAACGTTTAGGCCCCGTGGACCTTGTCCCAGGTGTCTCCAACGATCATGTACCTTGGACGGTCGTGTATCTAGTCACGTGACAGAAACTCTGCGTATACGCTAAGTCGTGATCGCCCTCTTGATAGTCCAAGTCGGACTCAACGCCGTGACAGCGTTACATTAAGACCGAGATCATTCATCGTGGCGTTCACTACTCGAGATCAGTGGAGAAACTTCCAACCGTATCACCTCGAACGACGAGGAGATCGCAACGTACCAACCCTATTCCTAGGAGCAGCCCGGTGGAGGCAATATAGGGGAGACGAAGGATATTTCGTCGACTTCGCATCCGGACCAACCCGATTCCGCCCAGTTGAATTCAACTTCGAACACTCGTGCTGGGTAGAGGTCACCTGGAACCCCATCGATAACCGCTGGGACGTGGTCCGACCAGCAGGACGAAACTACGATTGCGACATCGATTCACGAAACCTACCTGTAGGAACTAACTGGGGACCCATCGACGGAGCCCCAACCGAAGATCCAAGCACTTCCGAACCTCGTACACCCGCTCCATCAGAAGGAAGCGAAAGTGAGAGTGAACACACCATGGAGAACCACGAAAGTGAGACAGAGGACACGAACCAACTGGTTCAACAAGCTGAGTCCCTCCATATTAACAAACCCGAAATCATCCACGTCAATCCACCCGCCATGGCCACAGAAACCATGATCCAGGATGAAGTCCGGCGCATTCGCGCTGAAGCCGAAGCAATCCTTCTCCCCATCCACCCAGAAACAGGACATCGTATGACGGCAGACGACGCCGCCCTATATCGAGCAGTAGGACCTGATCGGCCAGACCCACCGTCACAAGAACCTCCCAACCCCGGAGGAGGATTCCCCGGAGGAGGATTCCCCGGAACAGGAGGAGGAGGACCACCAGGCGGAGGACCACCAGGCGGAGGACCACCAGGCGGAGGACCACCAGGCGGAGGACCGCCAGGAGGAGGACCGCCGGGAGGAGGACCACCAGGAGTTGGAATGCATGGGGGATCCGACAAATTATCAGGCGAGCCACCCTCTGTCTTCGACGGAGATAGGACTAAATACGAATCCTTCCTCACGCAATGGCACATTTACTGGGGAACAAACTACGAGGCGCCCATCATGACCAACGGCTACCGACGCTGCCTCCTCTTCCTGGGCTTCATAAAAGGGATATACGTCAGCGAATGGACGCTGACCATACTCGAATGGCTGAACAACGAAGTACGACGAGGGGTTTCGCGCTACTCCGATACCCTCTGGAACCACGTAACCGCAGAATTTGCGCGACGATTCGCCAACACGCTTGAAGCCGAACAGGCCCAAGCGGAACTACAGAAAGGATTCAGGATGACAGGGGATGACATCGATGCGTATGTCATCAAATTCGAACGTCTTGCACGGAAAGCTCATTACCGTCTCGACGACCAACAAACCATTGACCGCTTTACGGCGGGACTACCCCAAGCCCTGTTTACCAAGGTCTATGAACTGGACGAGCCAAGAGACTTCAACGACTGGAAGGCCTGCGTACTCCGACGACAAAAACAGTACATCCATATGAGGGCGCGTCTCAACGTTCTCAAAACGGGAAGACTACCCCTTCCGACCCCAACGTCCCAAATTCCATGGAGACCAATGACCAGTAGATGGGCTCCCCCTCGCAACCCACCACCGCGGTACGACCCGAATGCAATGGACACGTCCGCAGACCGAACCCGAGCCCGAGTAGCGGAGGTAGGCGATCCGAACAGGGGCCCACGTCCGCCGTTCCAGCCAAGGGCAGGAGTGAACCGAGGTGGCAGACCCCCACGAGATATGAGGACAGTAACCTGTTACAATTGCGGGCAGCTGGGCCACTTCTCACGAAACTGCCAACAGCCCCAACAACCGAGGCGTGGTCAACCGTCCTCTAGTAGAGTCGCGGAAACGGACTACTACACTCAAGAACCGGATATCGACGCACGAGCGGCGACCACGGCCCAACCCCAACAACGCGCCGACAACTGGCTGAGCAGTATCAAACAAGAAAGCGACGAGGTTAAAGACTTGGTCCTTCAGGAAATATGGGGAAAAGAGGGTTTTCGGGACGCCTGAACCCATCGGCCTGGGTGAGGGCAGTTAATTGTAACTCTGTAATCATGACTCGCTACCGTTCGCTTCGAATTCCAGTCTCGATTCGCACCAGTTACTCCATGGCCGACATAAAAGGACTAGTTGACTCGGGAGCCACCGACAACTTCATACGACCAGCCTTTGCAAAAAGAATGGGACTAGGACTAGTAGAACTAGACCGACCCAGGAAAATTTGGAACATCGATAACACGGAAAATAAAGCTGGGTCTATTACGCATTGTATAGACCTGGACGTACAGACTAAAGGGGTCCGCAAAACCCTACGCTTCCTAGTTACAGATATTGGAAACGAAGACCTCATACTCGGATACCCCTGGCTTTCTACCTACGAACCCACTATCAGCTGGACACACGCAGTTATTCACGAAGACATGATGCCCATCATCATTAGATCCATAAATCCGGAACAACATCGAACCGTCATCGGACAAATGACGCTCGAAGAAAAAGAAGACGCCGTCAAGGATCTGGAAGAGGAATGTCACGTGCGTACCACCGCAACCGAACTGGCCATAGCGGCTAACCAACAAACTATCGCCGCTGTACTGCCACCGGAGTACCAAGAATACGCCAAGATCTTCGACGAAGAAGCATCCTACCGATTCCCGCCATCAAGACCTTGGGACCACGCCATCGAATTCAAGCCCAACACCCCATCGTCAATCGACTGCAAGGTGTATCCGATGACCCAGGAGGAAGACGGTAAACTCAAAGAATTCCTGGAAGAACAGCTGAAGAAGGGGTACATACGCCCGTCAAAATCCCCGTACGCCTCATCCTTCTTCTTCATAAAAAAGAAGGACGGAAAACTACGCCCCGTACAGGACTATCGACGCATCAACGCAGTTACTATCCGGAACCAATACCCTCTCCCACTGATATCCGACCTCATTACCGATCTTAGTGGCGCACACACCTACACCAAACTCGACGGTCGATGGGGGTATAACAATATACGCATCAAGCCAGGCGACGAGCCGAAAGCAGCATTCAAAACACGGTACGGCCTCTACGAACCACTGGTCATGTACTTCGGACTCACCAACTCTCCGGCGACATTCCAAACTATGATGAACGCAATCCTACGAGACACCATCGCAAAACACGAACTACGCGGTACCATTATTCGCGTCTACATGGACGACATTGGCATTGCCACACGCGACCCCGCCGACCTACAAGCCCATATCGACGCAGTCCGCGACGTACTGGCAGTGTGTTTAGCGCATGACCTCTACTTCAAGCTCGAAAAGTGTCTCTTCCATCAACCGCAGATGGATTACCTGGGGGTAATTCTTGAAAAGGGGGTGACACGCATGGACCCGGTAAAAATCGCGGGTATCAGCAGCTGGCCCCGCCCCACTTCGGTTCGTGACGTACGCTCGTTCCTCGGTTTCTGCAATTTTTACCGTCTTTTTATCCGCGGTTTCGCCACCCACGCGAGGCCGCTTAACAAACTGACACGGAAAGACACCGAATGGTCGTGGAACACGGACGAAGAACGAGCGTTCCAAAAGCTCAAAACACTCGTAACGGAAGAACCTGTCCTCGCACACCCTAACCTGAAAGACCAGTTTGAACTAGAGGTAGACGCTTCGGGATTTGCAGTCGGGGCAGTGCTACTCCAGAAGAAGGCAGATGGCAAACGACACCCGATCAGCTACTATTCGGCCACACTGAACGAGGCAGAACGGAATTATGACATCTACGACCTAGAACTACTGGCAATCGTCAAAGCTCTCCGTCACTGGCGACCTCTCCTGGCAGGATCCCCGCACAAAATCAAAATCTTCTCCGATCACATGAACCTGCAGTACTGGAAGTCCCCACAGAAAATAAGCCGACGAATCGCACGGGAAGTACTCGAACTCATGGAATATGATTTCGAAATTCACCACATCCCAGGAAAGAATAACGGAAGAGCCGACATGCTATCTCGCCGCCCAGACTACGACCAAGGAGGAAACGACAACAGAAATGTAACCGTCCTCCCCGAACATGTTTTCGCTCGAGCAACGACAATCACACCAGCCGAAGAACCGATGCAAACCGAACTGCAACTCCGGTACTGGGTCGACCCCCATCAGCTGAAACATATCCAAGGCGTTTGGTACAAACAAGGCCGTCGGGTAGTCACTGGAGACCAAACGGAAAAGAGGACAATCATCGCAGGTAATCACGACACTCCCGTCCATGGACATCCAGGTATCGCAAGGACGATACAAATGGTAGAACGAAGGTACTGGTGGCCGGACATGAAAAGCGACATCAAGGACTACGTTCGAGGATGTGCAGATTGCCAGCGACACAAAGTTAACAATCGCCCTACTCGAGCGCCGCTCGTTCCCATCACGCCGAAGACCGACGCCACGCCGTTTGAAACCATTGCACTTGACTTCATCACCAAACTCCCCGTCTCAAACGGATACGATTCCATCCTGACAGTCACGGATCATGATTGCATGAAGGCGTCAATCTTTATCCCGTGCAACGAGGAAATCACGGCTGAAGGGACCGCTGCGCTGTACGTCATTCACGTGTTCGCAAGATTCGGATTACCGTCAAAGATTATCAGCGATCGGGACCCTAGATTCGCGTCCAAGTTCACATGGGAGCTATGCCGCATCCTGGGGATTCAACAGAACATTTCCACTGCTTATCACCCTCGGACAGACGGACAATCGGAGCGGACCAATCAGTGGCTAGAACAATATCTTCGTTTCTGGACCAACGAACGCCAAGACAATTGGGCGTCCTTTCTTCCCATAGCGGAATTCGCACACAACAATTGGCCCCATGAATCCACGCGGAAGTCCCCATTCCACTTACTCATGGGTTATAATCCTCGCGCTGATTGGATCGATAACCCATCACCAATCCCACAGGTAACCAAGCGATTGGAGCAACTCCGAGAAGCACGGATCGAAGCTCAACACCTGATCCAAAAGGCCCAAGCCTCATGGGTAAAACACAAAGATACGCCCAAGTTCCAACTCGGAGATTACGTGTGGCTAGAAGGACGTCACTTGCGTACCAATCAGCCTACAGCAAAACTGGCAGCCCGATGTAAGGGCGTCGCAGCCCTTGAGCGCGAAACCACCCACTATCGACCACTTCGGTCTCGTCGGCTCGGCACGTGACCTGACTTCCTATCGCGGATGATCGCCAACCGCCACCAACTCGTGTTCGTCGTCCCTTCCTCCTCGCCTCGTCTCTCCCACTCTTCCGTCTCTCCATCATCTCGTCTCAACCCTCGTCGCTCTTTTCTATGGCCAAATATGATTAACATTCCCGATTCCGACTCTCGATCATCCACTATCCCTCAACGACTCTTCATCCGCGACGTCGTCAAGGGGCCTGCCTCGGAAAGCCCTCTCCATCATTCTCCACTCCATCCCTCCTGTCACTTTTGCTGCCCTCAGAACCCGGGATCTCGGTGCATGTCTACACCCACGACCGTTGAGCGGTCTAGAGCGGCGGTCTTTGTCTCGGACAAAGGCGCGCCCGGCTTTTCTTTATTTTCTTAAAACATCTCACCCTCGTTCCTCGACTTAGTGCGCCTCGTCGACGCCACCCGCGTTGCCTCTTCAACCTCTCTCCTTCAACTGGTTAGACTCCTTGTCGCCATTCTCCTTCTTCCTTGTCACCATTCTCCTTCTTCGCTTTACTCCCCCGTTTCACCTCGACGCTTGCCCGAGTACAGTACACGCCGACGACGCCACTAGCGCCAGGGACAGGACCTTACCTTAGCCTTACGACCGTCAGTCTCTCGTAGTCTCTCGCTTTCCGTTGGACTCTTTTGCTTTACTTTCCCCCACTCTCACTTACTATCCCTCACAACTTTCGACTTAGCGTTTGCGACGACGACTCCCCTTACTTACAGTACACGTAGTATATAAGGACTCGGTCTCGCGCTCAACAATGTCATCTTCTTTTCCCTGCGTCTTATTCGATTCTCGTCTCCTTTCTCTCGCGTGAAACAGGTATCAGTTCGACGGGGCAGGTCTAAATCGAAGACACCCGTTCAACTTCATCGACTCATCGCCCCTTCTTGCCCCCTCTTTAGTTATCGTCCGCGTTACCGCTACGCGCGTTTCGGGCCTCGCTCGACTTGTTCTTAACCATCCTCTAAAGTCTCGGGATCGCTCGTTCATTCGACGTTCACGATTTGGGCCCTCGTTCCAACAAAGACTCGGCGACAACTCCCTTCTTTCCCCTTCCTCTGCCTAGTCCCATCCTCAGCCCTCTCTTACTCACTCACGCGCTCTCGAGCTCGTACATCTGGCTGCCCCAGTGAGGCTGAGTTTAGTGGATTAACCCCCCTCTCCCCTATATCCTTCTTCCCTTCCCGGTCGCCTCTGGTGACCAACCATATGCCCAGACAGTCGAGTCTACCGCCTAGAGATCTCTCCGGAAAGTTCACCAAAAAGCAAGAACCATCACCTCATACGCCGCCGCGCCAGCCAGAACCATCTACCAGCAGCTCGACACTCGATATCACAGAAGCCTTCACCCCCGACTTCGAAGTCACCCCTCGACCTAATCGCGCTCAGTCCATTCCGGGCTCCTTCTCACCCCAAACCGAACCACCCTCGCAGTCCTCGATCCCCTTTTCGACCCTCGTAGCGCAAAGTTACAAACGCTTTGTCTCTCCTTCCCTGATCCCAGTTCCAAAGTCTACCATCTCGGCCTCGTCACCGCGTACTACCGCTACCTCGTCAAATCTACCTTCGCCTGCTCAGTCGACCTCTCTCGTAGTCTCCTCTAAAGCTAGATCACTCTCTAATCCACAAAAGCCACTACCGCCTCCTCCTACCTCGTCTGTTACAGCCTCTTCGGCTCTCGCTCCTAATCTCGCTTCCGTCGTCTCCTCCTCCTCCTTGAGTCTCAACACACCGTCTACAGTATCCTCCATCGCACCCTCTACCGCAGCGTCGTCCCCGTCTTCCACTCCAAACCCTACCACAACCGCTTCCTCTTCTGCCCCGACTTATACAGCTTCCTCTATCGCTCCCGCTCCGACCGCCGCACCAGCCGCACCAGTACACCCTCCCGCAGTCATCGCAGCCCCGAGACATATGGCTGCCAATCCCGCTACCGGCCCCGCGGCCATGCCAGCCGCCCGCTCGCATAACGCACCATACTTCTCTGGACGCGTAGGAGACCCGCTCGACGACTTCCTCCGGGAATACGAGGAAATGGCCACTAGCCGCAACCTTACACCCCGAGAGAAAGTGGAGACCATCACACGCTACATTCCTACAGACCTCCGGGACTTGTGGAAACTTCTCGACGGCTACACAACGCACGATTGGGCACTATTCCGACTATCTATTGAGGGCATATACGGAGGAGCTACTACTCAGTCCAAATACTCGAAACAAAAACTATTCGACTACGCCCACTATACTAGTCAACGGCGCATGCGCGGCGAAGACGACGTCATGCACTACTACAGAGAGTTCCTGGTCTTCTGCAAACCCCTCCAGGAGGCCCGTCGCATTACCGACGAAGAACGCGACTCCGCGTTCTGGTACGGATTTCACCCTAGCGACCGGGAGAAGATGCTGCCCAGGCTCCTAGGCAAATATCCAGACCGATCGGCCGAGCAGCCCTACGACTTTGAAGAGGTTTTCAAAATCGCTCGAGCCGTCTTCACCACCTTCACCGCCTCCCCATTCTTCCCCATCCAGCTACAGGAGCGCTGGGAGCAGTCCACACCGCACTATGCCAGATCCGAGAGACCAACCGAAAGGTGGTTCGGCCAGAGCGAACTCGACCCCCGGCTGCCTGATCACGAGGGACGCAGGAGGGAGCGAGACCATTTCCTCGACTATAACCCTAGAGACGCATTCGCTCGCCCAGATCGGGACATTCCTCGCCCTACTAACCCTCCGCCCCGCGCTCCTTCTCCTCCACGCAACACCACTCCTTCCGAACCCAAGACCGTCCGTTTCACCGAGCCCACTCGGGAGGAGGAAGACCGCGAGCTAGACGAGCTCATGGACAAGATGCACGGGCTCTCCGTCCGCGAGCGAACCTACGCAGTCCTCTACGCTCGCTGTGCGCATCGCTACCCCGACGTCGCTTCCACCCTTCCCAGGCCAGAAATCGTCCAAACATTCTCCTATCATCCCCCTGCCGCCCCATCGACAAGCCATCACCAGCCCTGGCCACCAGCGCAAGACCGGTCCGTTCCCGCTCCACCCGCAGTCTCCAACGACGCCACTTTCTTCCGATCCCGCCCGCGTCCTATGGGATGCTCTTTTTGCTCTCAGACTAACCACCGCATCCGAGAGTGCCCCATCGCGCAAGAGTACTGCCGCACGGGACGAGCAATGATCCACAACGATCGCGTCCACCTCCCTAACGGCCAGCCTATCCCAGGCGACAACACCGGCAGCTCCCTGCAGGCCAGGATCGACGCCTGGCTTTCCACCCCCACTCCCAACGCCACCAGCGCCGCGACCTTCGCGCGCGATCCTCCTCCCCACTCCTCGCTCAGCTTCGAGGCCATACCGACCTCCCTCGGGCAACCCGTTCCGCACGCTTACATTATCGAAGTCACCGGCGCCGAGGACGAAGACATAGCCGAGGTCGAGAGCGCACCCGACGACAGCCTCGACTTCTTCGGAGTCTACGCCGCCGAGAAGAAGAAGCGCGACGCGAAAGCGTCGAAACTCCCCGAACTCGCCCAAGCGAAGAAGTCCGCCCCATCGCCCACCACTTCCAAGGAAGCCACCAACACGCCCGCCCCTACGCCACGCGCTGCCCCCCAGTACAAGTATCAGTCCAATGCCGAGGACCAGCAACTTTCCGCTGAGCTCTACAAGTGGCTGCTCGACGGCAAGCTCGCTCAAGTCACTCCCGCCCACATCCTCGCTGCGAGCCCGGGCATCCGCAAGGAGCTCGTCGAGCGACTTCGCACACGCAGAGTCGACGCCGCCTGCCTCGAAGAAGCATCCGGTACTACCCCATCAGCCACCATCCTCGAACTCGCGGCGCCGCGATCTGCGGAATACTCCCTCCCCCTGCGCGAGATCGACATCTTGATCAACGACGCCGTCACCGAAGCTGGAGTTCTGGACCAAGGGTCCCAGATCGTCGTCATCCGCTGGGACTTGGCGCAGGAGGCCGGCGTGTCCATCAACCACGACCACCGGCTGGACATGGAAGGAGCCAACGGGCTAGTCAGCAAAACGCTCGGATGCGCCGAGAACCTGACCATGCGAGTCGGGGACGTCACCTTCGCCATTCACGCTCACGTCGTCGACCGAGCGCCCTTTCGTCTCTTGCTCGGGCGACCATTCCACCACCTTCTCCTCTGCCGACTCGAAGACCATCCCGACGGACGAGTAGAAGTATCCGTACGCGACCCCACAGATCCCGCCCGTTCCGTCTCCATCCCTTCCCGCGCTCGCCGAACGCAAGTCGGATGCGTTAGAACGCTCACGCTCACAGCCCGCCCCGCGCCTCCAATCATGGACGGCATCCCTCGCTTTCAAGATCCCACCCTCCAGCTCCTTCAGACGCCGTCGCAACCCGTTCTAGCCTACAAGAAGGTAGCGCGCAAAGTACGGCCAGTATCCGCGTCGCTCCCCTGAAGACTACCGAATCATCCGCCGCATCCCCGACGACCCCATCAAGACTCTTCCTCCACTACCGACTCACCCGCCCGACTTCGCCCCTACCGCCCACACCACTCGACTCACTCAAGAACGCCTAGACGACCTCGACCTCAACCGGTACGACTTCCTCCAGTCCGAAGAACTCAAGCTCCTTCAACACATCCTCAAGATCAACGAGCACGCCTTGGCGTGGACCGAAGCCGAGAAGGGTCGGTTCCGCGACGACTATCTCTCACCCGTCAAGATCCCCGTCATCGAGCACGTCCCGTGGATTCAGAAGAATATCCCCATTCCTACCGGCATCCTGGAGCAAGTCATCCAAATCTTCCGGGACAAGACCGCCGCCGGTGTCTACGAGCATTCCGACGCCTCCTACCGCTCCCGATGGTTTTGCGTGAAGAAGAAGAACGGCTCCCTTCGCCTCGTACACGACCTACAACCCCTCAACGCCGTCACCGTCCGCAACTCGGGAGTCCCCCCTTTAGCTGATCAGTTGATCGAGGCGATGGCCGGCCGCGCCTGCTATAGTATGCTTGATTTATTCGTCGGTTATGACCACCGTTCTCTCGACGTAGCCTCGCGCGATCTCACCACTATCCAGTCCCCCATCGGCGCTCTCCGCCTCACTCGCTTGCCTCAAGGCTGGACCAACGCGGTCGCCATTTTCCACGAAGACGTCACCTTCATCCTAGAGGACGAGATACCCCACGTCGCCTGGCCTTTCGTGGACGACTGCAGCATCAAGGGCCCGGCCTCGCGTCACGAAACGGAAGGCGGAAGCTACGAAGTCATCCCCGAAAACCCCGGCATCCGCAAGTTCATCTGGCAACATCTCAACGACGTCCATCGCATCCTCCATCGTCTCGGCAGCTCCGGCGCAACCGTCTCGGCCACGAAGCTCTTCGTCGCGGTACCCGAAGTCATTATTCTCGGCCACAAGTGCAACTATGAAGGACGCGTGCCGGACGACTCGAAGATCGCCAAGATCCGGGACTGGCCGACCTGCAAGAACGTCACCGACGTCCGCGCCTTCTTGGGTCTCGCCGGCTTCATGCGCATCTGGATCAAGAACTACTCTGCTAAAGCTCGCCCGCTCGTCAACCTCACTCGCAAAGGCGAAACCTTCGTCTGGGACGATCAGCACGCGGACGCCATGCAGCAACTCAAGGACGCTATCGTCAACTCCTCAGCACTCATCTCCATCGACTACTCCACCGACCGCCCCGTTTTCTTAGGCGTCGACTCATCTTGGCGCGGCGTAGGCTATATTCTATCTCAGGAGTGCGCAGACGGCAAGCGACGCCCCGCTCGCTTTGGCTCGATCTCGTGGAACGAACGCGAAAGCCGCTACTCTCAGCCTAAGGTAGAGCTCTATGGTCTCTTTCGTGCTCTTCGCGCTCTTCGGCTACACCTCGTCGGCGTCAGCAACCTCATAGTCGAAATGGACGCCGTCTTCGTCCGCGGCATGCTCAACAACCCCGACATTCAGCCCAACGCCACCATCAATCGCTGGATCGCCACCATACTCCTCTTTGATTTCAAGCTCGTCCACGTTCCCGCCGAGAAGCACCACGGACCGGACGGTCCTCTCAAGACGCGAACCCGCAGAGGGAGAAGATGCCGAAGAAGACGATCCCGAAGACTGGATCGACAAGACGCTCGGACTTGGACTCTGGGCTCATTCTATGACGCAAACTCCACCTCTCGACTTATGCATCCTTTCCGTTCTCAGCGCGACCACCGAAGACCTCGGCAACCCACTCGTCAACTTCCCCACCAGCAGCAAAACTATCGACGCGGAGAAGGAGATCACGCAAATACACCAGTACCTGAAGACCCTCAAGAAGCCTAGCGATCTCGACGACAACGACTGGGCCAAGCTACTCAGGAGGACGAAACGCTTCGTCTTAGTCGGCGAACAGCTCTGGCGACGCAACAGACTCGGGCAGCACCAGCTCGTCATCCCTTCCGCTCAGCGATCAGCTATCCTCCGCGAAGCGCACGACGGACTCGGCCATAGGGGCATCTACTCCACGAGACGCACCATTCTCGATCGCTTCTGGTGGCCCTCCCTCGAGTACGACGTCCGCTGGTACATCAAGACTTGTCACGCCTGTCAGCTTCGCCAGACCACCAAAATCCACATTCCCGCGCTCGTCCCTATGCCCGCCCCGCTCTTCCGCAAAGCTTACGTCGACACCATGCACATGCCTCTCGCCGGCGGCTTCTCGTATATCGTTCAAGCCCGCTGCTCCCTTACCGCCTGGCCCGAATGGCGCGCCCTTCGTACTGAGACCGGGCAGACTCTAGGCCGCTTCCTTTTCGAGGAGATACTGTGCCGCTGGGGCGCAGTCGAGGAGATCGTCACTGACAACGGCTCGGCTTACATCGCAGCTCTGGATTGGTTGGCCAGCAAGTACAACATCCGACACATTCGCATCTCGCCTTACAACTCTCGGGCAAACGGCATCGTCGAGCGTCAGCACCGGACCATTCGCGAGTCCCTCTTCAAGACCTGCGAAGGCAACGTCTCGAAATGGCCCGCCGTCGCAGCGCACATCTTCTGGGCCGACCGCGCTACCACCCGCCGCTCCACCGGATATTCCCCTTTCTACATGGCTCACGGCGTCGAGCCTCAGCTTCCCTTCGATATCACCACCGCCACATTCCTCATTCCCGACCTCACCACTCCCCTCTCCACCGTCGACCTCATCGCTATTCGCGCGCGTCAGCTCCAGACGCGCGACGACGACCTTGCGAAAATCCGAGACAACATCGTTAAGAGTCGTCTTTCGGCTGCTATGGGTTTCGGGCGAAAATTCGCCCATAATATCAAGACCGACTCCTTTGGTCCAGGAGATCTGGTTTTGGTCCGAAACTCCGTAGCCGAAAACACCCATGTTCGTAAAATCAAGCCTCGGTATTTTGGACCCATGGTCGTCGTCAGGCGGAATCGCCACGGTGCTTACTCACTAGCGGAACTCGACGGCACCATCTCGAAGCTTCGTTTCGCGGCTTTCCGAGTCATCCCTTACTTCTCTCGCACCGGTTCCGTCATCCCCCTCGCTGACTTGCTAGACCCCCAAGACATCGCCGCGCTCGACAGGGAGGAGCCAGAGGAAGCTGGAATTTTTTTCGACAGTAATAAGTACGTGAGTGAGGACACTCAGGATCTTTTTAACCCCCCGGGAGATGTAAGGGCGTCGCAGCCCTTGAGCGCGAAACCACCCACTATCGACCACTTCGGTCTCGTCGGCTCGGCACGTGACCTGACTTCCTATCGCGGATGATCGCCAACCGCCACCAACTCGTGTTCGTCGTCCCTTCCTCCTCGCCTCGTCTCTCCCACTCTTCCGTCTCTCCATCATCTCGTCTCAACCCTCGTCGCTCTTTTCTATGGCCAAATATGATTAACATTCCCGATTCCGACTCTCGATCATCCACTATCCCTCAACGACTCTTCATCCGCGACGTCGTCAAGGGGCCTGCCTCGGAAAGCCCTCTCCATCATTCTCCACTCCATCCCTCCGTCACTTTTGCTGCCCTCAGAACCCGGGATCTCGGTGCATGTCTACACCCACGACCGTTGAGCGGTCTAGAGCGGCGGTCTTTGTCTCGGACAAAGGCGCGCCCGGCTTTTCTTTATTTTCTTAAAACATCTCACCCTCGTTCCTCGACTTAGTGCGCCTCGTCGACGCCACCCGCGTTGCCTCTTCAACCTCTCTCCTTCAACTGGTTAGACTCCTTGTCGCCATTCTCCTTCTTCCTTGTCACCATTCTCCTTCTTCGCTTTACTCCCCCGTTTCACCTCGACGCTTGCCCGAGTACAGTACACGCCGACGACGCCACTAGCGCCAGGGACAGGACCTTACCTTAGCCTTACGACCGTCAGTCTCTCGTAGTCTCTCGCTTTCCGTTGGACTCTTTTGCTTTACTTTCCCCCACTCTCACTTACTATCCCTCACAACTTTCGACTTAGCGTTTGCGACGACGACTCCCCTTACTTACAGTACACGTAGTATATAAGGACTCGGTCTCGCGCTCAACAATGTCATCTTCTTTTCCCTGCGTCTTATTCGATTCTCGTCTCCTTTCTCTCGCGTGAAACAGGTATCAGTTCGACGGGGCAGGTCTAAATCGAAGACACCCGTTCAACTTCATCGACTCATCGCCCCTTCTTGCCCCCTCTTTAGTTATCGTCCGCGTTACCGCTACGCGCGTTTCGGGCCTCGCTCGACTTGTTCTTAACCATCCTCTAAAGTCTCGGGATCGCTCGTTCATTCGACGTTCACGATTTGGGCCCTCGTTCCAACAAAGACTCGGCGACAACTCCCTTCTTTCCCCTTCCTCTGCCTAGTCCCATCCTCAGCCCTCTCTTACTCACTCACGCGCTCTCGAGCTCGTACACCGAAGGCACGGCCCTTTCCAAATCACACAGGTGATGTCCCCTGTCAATTATCGATTAGAACTTCCCACGCAGTGGAGCATTCACCCCGTATTCCACATCGATCTTCTCACACCTTATCGCGAAATGCCCATGCACGGAGAAAATTTCCAGCGCCCACCGCCGGATTTGGTAGACGGAGAAGAGGAATACGAGGTCGAGAAGATTCTAGACTCCCAGATCTTCGGCAGAAGGCGCCGGCGACAATATCTGGTGAAATGGAAGGGATACTCCGACTCGGACAACCAGTGGGTCGACAAAGATGACGTATTCGCTGATGACGCTCTGGCGGAGTACCAATCCACTCGACCCCGCTCGGAATCCAACATAAAAGCTGCTCGAGTAACCCCGTACTCCTCATTCACTCACCTCCTTCCTCACGCTGGACTCCTCTCTCACTCCACAATGTCTTCTCCCTCTACCACCGATGCCCTCATTCGTATTGCCAACAACACGGGCCCCATCACCCATCAAGAGCTTGCAGAAGCCCTACAGTCCATCCTCCCCGCCTCCTACGTCGACGGTACCTCCAACCCAGCCACCTACTGGCTCATGTCGGAAGACGGACAGCGACTCAACACCGTCCTGCTCACGGAGGCCGAAGTGCGTAGGCTTCGTGAAGCTCTCCCAAACAGTGAGGATGCCTCACCTCGACCTCTCCCGGTACGAATCGAGTATCGGACCGAAGAGGGCGCCGTCACCGGCCACAATGAGGTGGGAGGAATGGAAGTACACCGCCCAGACCTGGAGGGCGGAGCAGTTGACGAAGGCGCAGCTGAGGAGGACGAGGCTTCTCGAGCGACGCGAGCTGTTCCGCGCGACGCTGAGGAAGCAGTGTACGAGCAGCCCGAGCTCACCCTGCAGGAGTGGTACCCAGCTGAGCACGCCTTTACCATGACTACCGCCGACGCTGACAACCCCCGCGAAACCCCATACGCCTGCGACTCCGCGGGCCGCCCTCTCTACCGGGGCGATGTACGCGTCGAGGACCCCCCGCTCCATCCCACCATCCGTCTCCAATGTCGCCTAGGCAGCGACCGCATCGCCCCCCAGGGGTACAAACACAATCGCGGGGACGACTTCGTCCACTACCTCATCACCGACGCCTTGGGGATCACCCGCCAGGCCGCCTACATTCAGGTGGTCATGTCGGCGGACCCTCGCGTTATCGCCCTAGTCGACGACAGCGACAAGGTCTACTCAAAACCCCTGTACGCAGAGCCGATGGTCCGCGAACGCGGGAAGCCCCATTACGCGCCCGAAGACATGTTCGCGCTCGCCGCGGGCCACTCCGACCGCCATCGAGTCGACCGCGCCGTCAATGAGCTGCGGGACGTATCGGTAAAAGCTGAGTTGCACCGTTACCGCTCGTACGTGCAGGAGGCTGAGCGCCTTGAACAGCGCCTCCATCACTTGGCGCAGGCGCTCGGAGAGACGAAGGGGGAGGTCGCCCGCAGCAAGTTCCGACTCGAGATGGCGGATGTGATGGATCGTATCGATGAGAAGCAGAGTGGATGGATGGGAGGCATCGGACCGACTCGGCGCCGTGGGCGTCGCAGCTGAAAAGGGGGTGATGTTACGTTTACGGTCGTGGACACTTACGAGTCGGTTGTGACTCCGTCGTAAGCAGTAATAGGTCACGGACTCGTCGTATCAGTCATCGAGTATCACATGCAGGATACCATGACTCAATCCTAGGATCGCTGTAGTAGGGTTCAAGCTACTTACGCTATTCGTTGTACCGTTTCATGAGGCGCTTTAAAGTAGCCTCTCTACCTGTATAAATAGCATCACGGAAAGACCGAGGATCTCCATCTCGGTCTTCTTCCTTTGTCACCATTCTCTCTCCTCTCGTCGTGACTTGTGTTCTTATTCTCTGTCTACTCGCGCGACTGTCTCTTGTGGAGCAGATCGTACTTCAACGTTTAGGCCCCGTGGACCTTGTCCCAGGTGTCTCCAACGATCACGTACCTTGGACGGTCGTGTATCTAGTCACGTGACAGAAACTCTGCGTATACGCTAAGTCGTGATCGCCCTCTTGATAGTCCAAGTCGGACTCAACGCCGTGACAGCGTTACAGTTTAGATTTTTCCCCACCTCGACTATGAATTCGGGTGTATACGGGAGCCGCTGTTTCGCCTTCGAGGTGCTGGGGGTCAGTTTGCAGGTGGCCCGCAGCATGGTGTCCATTTCGTTCTTCTCCAGGACCCAGGGCACGGAGTGCAGAACGTGCCACGCCCGGATGCCGCTCAGGTAGCCCGAAATCGTCTTGCCCGAGTACACCGTCGCCATGTGGGCCACGAAGGCTGACAACAGGCTTTGGCCTGCGGGGGCCCTCTCCCTTTCGGGGATCTGTTTCTCGTCGCAGAAGCAGTGCCACATTAGTAGACCGGAGCCATACGCTGTGCGTGTGTCCTCCTCCCACGCGTGCAGCATGGTATCTTTTACCCGCTCCTGCTCTGTATCGTCGAGTGTGAGGGCGTCGGGGGAGGAAGCGTGGGGGGAAACTGGGGTCCACATCCTGATGCGATCTTTGGCGAGGCAGTGTGGGCGTAGGAGGGATGGGATGGGGGTGAGGCCCTGGCGGTATGCGGTCGGGTTTTTGTGCGGGCTCGTGGCTGATGGGATAGGAAGCTGACGTGGCCTCGTGTTGAGGGGTTTTGGCCGTTTGGCGCCCCTAGACTTCTCGTCCGCAGAGGGGAGTGGGTCATACGCTCCGGCAAGACGCCTAACGGCCGCCTCTTTCACCCAACCGCGGGGCTCAGATATCGGTGAGGAAGGGGCGGACCTCTTCCGGGATGGCAACGCGAGGGAGCAGGAGGTTGAGAGGGGGAAAGATACCCCTGGAGGGAGCGTCGGCGGGATTGTCGGCGCTCGGGACGTATTTCGTGTGTATTGCTCGCTTGCAGGTCTCTGATAATTGAAGAACGCGGCGGAAAACGCGGTTGGTGGGCCTGTTTGCGCTGGATCCCTTCCACCACCCTTCGACAACGCCCCTGTTGTCCCCGTGGACCAGGACGTGCTCGCCTTCGTTAGACGATTCGCAAAGGCCGATGACAAGTAATTCGAAGCCGATCGCTTCGGCCCATTGGATGTTCCGGCCCTGGGAGTCCCACCCAGGGACGAGGCGCCATGCCCGCCACCGTGACCCGATGGTAATGGCAACACCGAAGCTGGTGCTGGCGTCAGAATACGCGTCGTAGTTCGTGAGGGGCTGAGGCTCGGGTATGGGGCAGGAAATCTCGGGCTGGTCGAGCTGGAGTTTCCACCACTCGAGATCGCTTTGGGTATCGCGGGGTGGGGTACGAGGGACGAAAGGACTGTTATGGCAGGAGCCCAGCATGGCCTCCAAGCCCGTGAGATAAGCGCGTCCGGCTGGTACAACCAGCGATGTGTGAAGTAGCTTGCCATATAGCTTTTGCGTCTCGATGAGGTTATGCGTTCGCTTGCGTTCCCAGTCGACGATAGCGGCCATATATCTGGCTTTCTTCTCGTCCAATAGCCGTACGACGAGTGTCCGCAGGTTCCAACTGAACCCGAGGTAGGGGACCTCTGTCCGGAACGAGACCGACTTGGTGGGTTCCCAGCGAATTCCGAGACGCGCCGAGACGGCGTCGATGTCGGCGTAGGCGTAGGCGAAGTTCTCATCCTCCGAGGAGCGGGGGGAAATACCGGCCAGATCGCGCAGCACCGTGCCGCAGTCCTCGCAGAATTCCTCTGAGGGGCCGTCCGGAAGGTCCTTCCCGCCGTACCATAGGCGGCTACCGCTCTGCCTGAGGCCTCCATGAGAGAGGATCTGCTGCCTCCACTCAGCGCGTCTGGCGTTGTATCCCTCCAGGTGCCGGCGCGGGATCCTGAAGAAGATGTGATCGTCGACCCATTTCGCCAGCGGGCCAACGCCGCTTCCGCGAAAGATGTCCGCGCCGGCATCAGCGACCATCCCGTAGACCCCTCCGGCGGATGTGAGACCGAAGTTATTGCACGTATTAACGGCGAAGCTGTCGTCCGCCTGGAGGCGAATGACCAAGCCAGGCCACTGGTTAGGTGCGGCGGGAATGGTTCTGTAAGCCTCGGCGACGTCACGTACGGAAGCTTGGGAGTCTGGTGGGAGGCGAGCGATGAGGAGGGCAACGGCGGAAAAGGTTCCCCATGTGCATGGGAAATCTTCGCTGTTGATGCGCGAGTTGATCGAGGAGGTCCCGGGCAAGGGGCTATGCGGATGCGAGAAGTCGTGAACAGCCCGGTACTTGCCCGGTTTGGAGGTCTTCGGGACAAGCGATAGAGGGGAGGACTGGAACGGGCCCAGCTCAGCCTCCAATCGCGCCTGGGTGAACGGGCCGATGTATCGGCCGGCGGTGAATTCGTGCTTAATGGTCTCGTTGTATACGTCAGGCAGCAAGTTAAGAGAGGAATGGTTGCGTGGGGTGTAAGTGGTTCGGATCTCCGGGACGCCAAGGAGGAAACCGCTGGCGAGGCCCTGGAGGAGCAGAGGGTATCTGTGGAGCAAACCGAAACGCGCGAGGTCTGCGGCCCAGGCGTCGCGGTTGTACGAGGAGAGAGGCTCACGCCTTCTCCGCTCGAGGGCAAGCCTGAGCCCCGTGCCCGGGTTTCCCGCACCCAGAACATTTGTGCCGATCGGGATGGCTGGAGGAGGCGCAGCCCCTCGGCACTTGCCAGTCGAAACAGAGCGGGTGCCCGTCGGCAGCGACCAGCTTCCCCTGCTCGTTCTTTCTGGCGGAGGCTGCAGTCCCGTCCCACAGCTTGGGCCCTTCGCATCTGGCGAATACGTGTTTGTGGCGGCCGAGGCAGACGGCGCAGACGCCCCCACGCGGGCCTGCGCCGGATGGAAAAAACTCTGGTTTTCTGCGTTTGGCGCGCCCGGGGCTGCCCTTGGAGCGTTTCTCAGGGCGGTCGGGAGAGGAGCCCAGCGGTGACCGAGAACGGTGGTGTTTTCTCGATGACTCACCCCGGCGTGGTGACGGGGAATGAGCGCGGCCGTGTGTCCTGTGGTCACGATCGCGGTGACGCCTGGAGGGGGTACGCCTATCGGGAGAGTCCATGGCCACCCGCACTGATTTGCGGAACTGGAAGGGGTGCGCGTGAAGGTGCGGCGCGGGTAATGAGTAAGGCGAGTAGTGGCATAGCATGGCAGATGGCAGATGGCAGGGGAAGGGCATGGCAAGGAGGAGCATGGCGTGGCAAGGAAGAGCATAGCGTGATCGGTAGCAAGGGGGCAGGATAGCAGCATGGCGGCAGGAGGTAGGACGGCAGTGTAGCGAGTCGGATGGAGGGTGTTGGCAGGGTGTGGGAGAAAAGTTTAGAGAAAGGGGACGAAAGGGGATAAGGAGGGCGACGTTAGCGAGTGCCCATAAGACGCGAGGGGGGGGGGGGGGTGGGTTCGTACCTGGTCGAACTCTTCTCTCTGAACCTCCCGGTCGACCTCGTCCGCAGCGGTGCGGAGAAGGCCTTCCCCGATGTGTTCGATGTTGAAACCCTCGTTGCGCTTGAGGGCCGTGAACCACTCGCGCCTGGCTTGGCTTTGGTAGAGTAGGAGGGCGCGCTTGCCGTTCACCTGCGCAGTCCTCGGGTGCCACTCCAAGGCGACGAAGAAGGCGGCAAGTGACTGGGCGTGAGCTTGCGGCCATGTGGTGGATTTTGCCATGAAGCGGAGCATCACGTTCTTGCCCTGTAGCATTTCCTCCCAGCTGAGGTCTTCATCGTTCCTGATGTTCCTCGAGGACCTGACGGCAGCTAGCGGTCGCACTGATATGGCGCCGTCGAGTTGGGTGAAGGCGAGAGTGTCCAGGTTGGCCGATCCGGCGGTGTCGGCGCCGGCTTCGATGCAACCCTTTGTGGTGAAGTAGTCGAGCTCGACGTACTCGAGATTGTTGAGCTTGTTGACGGCGTATGGTGCTGGCCTCGGCTCGATCCAATCGCTGATGACGCGGTCGGGGTCGAAGTCGTTCAGCTTGGGCTTCTTCCTATCAGCTTCCCGGAGTTGGTCCTCGACCTCCTTCTGACATAGGGCCAGTTGGGCGTCGGCTTCTTCCTGGGCGAGCCTATCTAGTTCCACTTGGTCGGCGTGGTCCTGTTCAACCTGAGCGTCCCAGGCGGCGACCTTGGCACCGTTCTCGCGTGCCCAGGCGTCCTTGAGTGTCTGTGTAGCTTCCTCAGGGGTGAGGGGAACGGCCCCTTGGTGAGCGTCGATCATCGACTGTCGTAGAAAATCCCATCCGGCAGGAAGGGAATGAGCACGTGCCGCCCTGTCCGCTCGCGCAAAGACTGTGCTCTACGCCTCTGCTCGTTCCTCGCTTCGCCTCAGACCGTCTATATTTGTATCCTCGGCGCCTAGTCAATGATTACCTTTCTTTTCTCCGCCATCCTTGTTTCTTTCTCTTGTATATAATTTTAAAGTGTGTAGGATACAGATATATATTTTATACATCGCTTCTGACCAAAACTGTTTGATTTTCTTCGCAAGAGTCGCCTGGGGTACGACGTATTTCAAGCCCTATGCGGTGCAGCTCTCTGCCTAGCGTAGGGATCCGAGTCGGCCCTTATCGTGTGCAATGAAACTTACAGCTCGGACACGTCATGTAATTCGCAATCACACAATTTTGTTATCTCGCAGTACGTATAACATGCAAAGAGAGAATCGTCCGCGTACTGTGTCGTCCCCTTGAAGAAAGAAAACATAGGAAATTTCTGACCGTAGACTGTGCATTTGGGGAACGTGGCAAAGGTACGGATTTGAAGAAGAAGAGGCACAGAGTGTCGCTCAGGCAGGGATCTCGTCGTGTGTCGGATTTGGGAGTGTGGCGTCGTCACCGTGGTGGAGGGTGCAATACTGGCGCGCGCAGCCGTCCAAGGAGAGGTCTTAAAAACGCGTTCGAAATGAGTGCGTCGTTGCGCGCGACTTCAGGATGTCTGCTTTTGAGGTGTTCTCGGAATAGGTCATTGTGTCCCGGCGTACACTCAGGCCCGAAGTCGTCGCAATACAAGGACATGCGTCGGCAAGCGTGCTCGTCTACAAGGTGACGATCGAGTCCTTCCTGCCCTCTGGAACTGGCATGACAGATGTGGCATTGGTTAAATGGCACACCAACTTGTACGGGGTGGCCTGAGCGAGATCGTAAGGTAATGAACGATAGTAGACCGTCCCACGACGACTCTTTCATCGCCATAGGGTTCTTTATATGAAGGTGACGCAGGTTAGGGAGCACAGTTGTCTGCCCCCCCTCGACTAGACCCAGAGCACATAAGACGGCTGCCGTGAGTTCGTCAGCCACCCGAAAGTCTGTTGCACCGCCAAATGCGCGGATAAGTTCCAGCCATTGTTCGCCATCCACGTCATCCAGCTCACTCGACGATTGGGTCATATTGACGCGTACATGGTTGAAACGGGATAGGAAAGGGGAAAATTGGTCACAAACTTGGGCCATCGAGGACAACTGCCAGTCCAACCGCTTGCACGATATTTGTAATCGAAGACGTGTAGAACTGCCTGAGCTGGTAAACGAGATGGAAATGGCATGTCCGGACGTTTGAACCTCTGCTTGACTGAGCGGCGTCTGTATTCCTATCCGCTCAATGAATCGCCCAAGTTGCGAAGCGTCCATCGTGGGTTGGCTAAACAATGTGATATCGATATCCCAGAGACCAGGTGCATCGATTCTAGCCACGAGACTATCCAGATACTTGCTGGTTCCTCGATATTTGAGGAACATGAGAGCGGGGAGAACAACCCGTTCCCCTGACAGTGGAGGCAAGGTGAGGTAATTTCGGCGGGATGGGAGGGAAAGGAAATGGAGTGTAAGTGTTCGAAGATGGGTCATCCCGGACAACGCATCCGCGAACGCTTCTGGGGAAAAATACCCGGCACTAGGAATTTCACGGAGCTGAATATCCACGAGGTCGTGGGAGTGTGAAAGTAGCTGCGGCAATGAGGGAAAGGCAATCCTGGTCGACTGGAGAGTACGCAGTCGAGGTCCCCACCGAAAGGTGCTGGGGAGGGTCAGCTGCATGTTATCCCGAGACAGAAGAACAAGTTCTTCTAGTTCCGAAAATGGCTCGGAGATTGCGGAAAGTTTTCCAACGAGCGATCTGGTGACGGTAAGGCTGATGGAGTTAACACGACCAGATTGCTTCAGTGCAGCCATGATATTGTCATCCTCCTCCGGAGACGGGGGGTCGAGATCTGGAAGCCCCCCGTATTGCACGATGATAGGCAGTGCTGGCCAACAATCTAGAGCATTCAAAACGGGCGTTCCTAGCGTAAAGTAGAGTCGAAGATTTAAACCCAGAGGTGACGTATGTACGATCTGTCGCCATCGATGGCACACGAACGTGAGCGTAGGCCAAGCTTGCGGAGAGGCATCCAGGTAATCACGAAATATGTTCAGCAAGATGTCGTCGGAGAGCATCTCAATCGTAACCTGCTGAGAGGGAGGTCCTATTCCAAGCAAGTTAGCGAGTGGTGGTGGTGGAACCGGGAATACGTCGTACCTGTTCCACGTAGTTCATTGATGTCGTTCATATTCCAGCGAGAGAGCTGGCGTGAGATTATGAATGACACGACGGCCTCCCCCAATGGCGCATGACGTTGTCCAGGCTGTGGTGTGTAGAGCATGTGCAGGGAAGGTAGGATGGTTTCGTACTGCCTGTCCGATAGTTGCAGATCACGCACGATGTTTGTCGAGTGATCCCCATCGAGATGAAACCATTTTACACCTGTGAATAAGTTGAGCAGATCCCGCTCTCTACTATGATCAACATCCCTCCATCCTGATGGTCGCGTCGTACTGACGCGTAGATCCTCCACATTGAAAACAAAAGCGGAAAGATGACCACAGACTCGTGTCATGAATGATAGCTGCTGGCTCAATGGCTCGCAGAGTAATTGCAATTTAAAGCAAGCGGGAGTTCCTGGCTGTATGAAGGAGATGGAGATGGCGCGCTCAGAAGATAGAATGTGTGCTCGGCAGTGTGACTTGTGCATTTCTATCCGATCGACGAATTCGCGAAGTTTTGGTAAAATGATGTTTTCATTTAAGAAGGTGAGTTCGATATCCGCAAGAAGAGGCGCATCGATTCTGGCTACAAGGCGTCCCATGTACCCAGAAGATCCTCGAAAATTGAGGCGAGTAAGAACAGGAAGAACACAGCGTCCTCGTGGCAAGGGCTCAGGCTGTCGGGGTACGACGGGGTAATTAGCGGTAGAGCGGAAATGGAGAGAAAATGATTGAAGCTGGGCCATTCTGGACAAGGCATTCGTGAGCGCTTCTGGTAGGAACTCCGAATCATCGAAAACTTCGTGAAGCTGAAGGTCCACGAGATTCGTGGAAGAATGAAGAAGTTGAAGGAGTCCGGGCATCGCGACCCTTGTGAAATGGAGACAACGAAGGCGTGGTACCCACTGAAAACCGCTGGGTAAGGTCAGCGGCACGCCATCTTGAGACAGAAGGACGAGGTCTTCCAGTTCTGAAAACGGCCTCTCGATCGCGGATAACTTGTCCAGGAGCGACTTTGCGATGGTGAGGCTGATAGAACTAACACGATCAGACTTCTTCAGTGCGGCCAAGATGTTGTCCTCGTCCGCGGGAGTCGGCGGATCGAGCTCTAGAGATCCACCGTACTTTACGACGATAGGTTGGGCGGGCCAGCAATCTAGAGTCTTCAGTACAGGCGTTCCGTGGGTACAGAAGATTCGGAGATGTAGAGCCTGCTGAGACGCAAATACGATACGTCGCCATCTGCGACATATGTGGACAAGCCTAGGCCAATGTTGTGGAGAGACATCGAGATAATAATGAAATATTTTCAGAAGGTCATTGTCTGAAAGCTCCCCGATCGTGACTTGTCGAAAAAATGAAAGGTTTAAAGTTAGCAGAGGCAGGTATTGGCGGAACCTGAAGCTGTACTTCTTCTAGGGAATTGGCCCGGTGTGGTAACGAGTAGGAGGGGCGGTACATATTGGGTATGTGTATTGAGATATCTGCGACATTGACTGTCAGTCTGTCACGTCCAGCGGAAGTGAAGACATTTGATTACTTACTTTGAAGACATGACTCACGAAGGGAGAATGAACGGGGTAGCTTTTGCTGGGGTATCCTACTAGTAATTGTAAAACGTGAAAGGAACACCGACAATCGGTTGAATAGGGGCATTAGGCCTACAACGCCGCACGGCCCACACTCAGGCTGGCACGCGGCAGCGGGCATACTGCGGGCATGCTCGCTAGCGCAGAATAGATCAACAACTGCAAATCCGCAATCGTCTCTCGACACTCTTCTAAACTTGAACTTGAATACGCTTTCAAGAAAGATGATTACTTCCTCTCTCGATGTCAACCTACTCAGCGCCATCGGGATGTGGGGGCACAATGTCTCCCTGTATTCTACTGACCCCACGCCTTTCTTGTCACAACCTGAACCACCACTCGCTTACCATTGACCCATTTCTTCTTTCCTTCTCCGGATATCGCCAATACCATCGGCCAGTTCAGATACTCGCGCTACCCTTGGCCAATGCCCAACGCATGAAGCCAGCGACCCCCATTCTGCCCGGCATCTCTGCGCCCGCGCTTGGGCCTGGGCCGACTCACCTGACCAGGTCAGAGCACGATAAATCCTACAACAGAAATACCCGCAGGGCCCCCGCCGTCCCTTCCGCCGAGCGCCGACCTTCCCAGAAACGCCAGCGGCGTTGCTTTTCGCCGCAGTCGGGTCCCTGGCGACAACTGAGCTGGCACTAAACACGCCACTCATACGTCGACGGCCAACAATTACACCCCCAATCCTTGCGGACAACACAAGTACTGTAAGCAGGGCGACCTATACAGTACAGCTGCGTCACCGTCCATTGTCCCGAAAACTTCTGCTGAATCTCCAAAAGCCACATGCCCGATGCTGGAAGCGGGACTGACAGTAGGGTGTACGGCGATGGAAGCGATGCAATCAAGAGCCAGAATCGTCATACTCAGAGAAGAGCTCACGGAACGGTGGGGGCGGAGGCAGTGCCCACGATGCACAGAAACCTGCGCTCACTCCGGATCGAATCAGTGCTGCAGCCGCGCATTGGCATGCCACGCTATTAGGCTTTGGGATTGGAGGTGGTGGCAGGATGATGAACGGACTCATTATGGCGCAGCTCGCTGCTAGTTTTGCTGATAGGTGTTAGAATCGAAGTGACGAGAGGATTATGTAACGCGTCACTCGGAAGTGCGCGCGCGAGAAGAAAGGGAAGTTGTCGAGTCGAGATTGAGCAGCAAGGCGCGAGAGATATTGGAGGCAGGCGGACGGTTTAGAGAACACGAATAGGATGATTGATTCACAGTCAACAGGAGCACATTTTATACTACCAGGTTCACAAGTAAACAATAATCATCAGAGTTAGTTATCATGAGGCATCAACAAGTTCATCAGCGCGTCGTAAGGTAACGGGGTCGTAAGTAATGGATCGAGTCGTAAAGTCGTAGCGACGAGTCATGGGTATGGGGCATAGAAGGAACCGAGGCGAGGAAGGCAGTGGACGAGGAGGAATTGAGGCGATAAGACTCGTACAGTTACTACAGTATGGCGCCCAAGCCGTGTGACTTTGGGCTCGGCGTGCTCGCACTTGATCCGATGCGCATCCTAGAAACACTACAGGCAGTGTCAGGCACAGGCAGAGGCAATGAGGGAGAAGAGGTGATATAGTAACAGAGGCGCGAAGCCCCGGGGTGTTCCAAAGATTAGCCTGAGATATTCACCCTACCAGAGACGCGTGAGTCGCCTCTGGTCATCGGAGTGCCGGCCCGAGACGGTCCAGACGGGATCTCTGCGCAATTCAGCACTCCCCCGCAAGCCGAGCGAAGTCCGAGAGATGTGGTGTGTCCCTTTACCTTCCAAGCGGGGAGCGCTTTGGTTAGTAGGTCAGCCACCATATCGTCTGTGGGACAGTAAATGAGCTTAAAAGCTCCAGCCTCCACTGAGTGCCTGATGAAATGAAAACGAATGTCAATATGTTTCGTTCTCGCGTGGAAATTGTCGGTAGTGGCGAGCGTCAGAGCCGCCTGGTTGTCGCAGTAAAGCGTTGTGGGTGCGTCGAGGGAGTCGAAGAGTTCGCCGATAAGGCGTCGCAGCCAGATGCCCTCTTTTGCAGCATGTGTGGTCGCGATGTACTCTGCCTCGGCCGTGGACAACGCGATGAGCTCCTGTTTGCAGGAGCTCCACGAAATCGCGCCTCCGTCGATGAGGTATGCGAAGCCTGATATGGCTCGCCGATGGTCTTGCGAGGATCCGTCTGCGTCAGTGTAACCTATGAGCGCATGGCGGTCTCCCCCGTACGTCAACGCGTGAGCGCGCGTCCCAGAGAGGTAGCGGAAGACCCGTTTGATGGCCTCCCAGTGAGCCTCCCCCGGATTCTCCAGAAACTGTGAGAGAGTGGAGACCGCAAATGAGATATCCGGGCGCGTGGCCACGGAAGCATACATGAGGCTGCCGATAGCCTCGCGGTATGGGACTTTCGCCATGCACGCCGCGTCGTTTTTGTCCGCGGGTGCGTCTTTGGCTGAGTAGGAGATGCCGGGGATCATGGGGGTGTGGAAAGGTTTGGCGTCGCTCAACTTGAAACGTTGGGTAATGGTGTCGATGAAGGACTCCTGCGACAACGCGATCGTGCGCGCGTCGCGGTCCCTGGTGATCTTGATGCCTAGGAGCCAGTGGATCGGCCCTAGGTCCGTGATAGAGTGACAAGCGTTGATCTTGCGCTTGTAGTCTTGCATAGCGGCGCCTGAGCTGCTGGTGATGGCGCAGTCGTCCACATGGATGGCGATGATGATGGGATGCTCCCCGGCGCGAGTATGAAAGACGCCGGTGTTGCGTTTGCGGTCGTGGACACTTATGAGTCGGCTGTGACTCCCTCGTAAGCAGTAATAGGTCATGGACTTATCGTACCGGTCATCGAGTATCACATGCGGGATACCATGACTCATTCCTAGGATCGGCGTAGTAGGGTTCGAGCTACTTACGCCATTCGTAGTACCGTTTCATGAGGCGCTTTAAAGCGACCTCTTTATCTGTATAAATATCACCACGGAAAGACCGAGAATCTCCATCTCGGTCTTCTTCCTTTGTCACCATTCTCTCCTCTCTTGTTGTGACTTGTGTCCTCGCCCTCAGCCTCTTGATACGCTTGTCTCTCATAGAGCAAGTCGTCCTCTTTCAACTACGCCTAGTGGACTTAGCCCTAGAGCTCCTTGTGATCACGTGTCTGGTAGAGACCGTGTATCCATCGTCGATATAAGAGACTCCTACGCTAAGTCGTGACCGCCCTTTCGATAGTCCACGTCGGACTCAACGCAGTGACAGCGTTACATTAAGACCGAGATCATCCACCGTGGCGTTCACTACTCGAGACCAGTGGAGAAGCTTTCAACCATATCACCTCGAACGACGAGGAGATCGTAACGTACCAACCCTATTCCTAGGAGCAGCCCGTTGGAGGCAATACAGGGGAGACGAAGGATACTTTGTCGATTTTGCTTCCGGACCAACCCGATTTCGCCCCGTCGAATTTAACTTCGAACACTCGTGCTGGGTAGAGGTTACCTGGAACCCCATCGACAACCGCTGGGACGTGGTTCGACCAGCAGGACGAAACTACAATTGCGATATAGACTCCCGCAACTTACCTATAGGAACTAACTGGGGACCTATTGACGGAGCACCAGTTGAAGACCCAAGCACCTCTGAACCCCGCACCCCCGCTCCATCAGAAGGAAGCGAAAGCGAACACACCACCGAAGACCAAGAGAGCGAGGAAGAGACGAACCAACTGGTTCAACGAGCTGAGTCCCTTCACATTGACGAACCCGAAGTCATCCGTGTAAACCCACCCGAGATGGCCACAGAAACCATGATCCAAGACGAGGTTCGCCGCATAAGAGCCGAAGCCGAAGCCATCCTCCAACCCATCCACCCAGAAACGGGACATCGCATGACGGCGGACGACGCCGCTCTATATCGAGCAGTAGGACCCGACCGACCAGATCCACCTCCCGGAGGCGGACCTCCCGGAGGCGGACCTCCCGAAGGCGGACCTCCCGGAGGCGACCTCCCGAAGACGGACTTCCCGGAGGAGGATTCCCGGAGGAGGATTCCCCGGAGGAGGATTCCCCGGAGGAGGATTCCCGGAGGTGGAGGAGGATTTTCCGGGAGGAGGACTTCCAGGAGGGATTCCCTGGGCATCGGACCAACATG